>BQNB010020119.1:0-65887 GCA_026074375.1 Tanacetum coccineum | reverse complement strand
TTGATTTTGTTTCTAGACTATTCTTACTATATATATTTTATATTTTATTATATATTATATATTTTTTAAGGTGTAGTTTGGCAGCAATCAACAGGTTCGGGAACAAATTGTGAAACACAATTTACAATACCAGACTCGGGTTAATAAACACATACGACGTGTGGTTTTCAACGAAGGTGATCTCGTTTGGATTTATTTGCGCCGTGACCGTTTTCCCCAAGGCCGATTCGGGAAGCTTCGCCCGCGGGCGGATGGTCCGTTCCGCGTTCTGCGTCGGATCAACGACAACGCCTACAAGATCGATCTACCAGGTCATTACAAGGTGTCTGCCACCTTTAACGTAGCTGACTTAGCCCCATATATTCCCGGTGATGAAGATGACTCGGGGTCGAGTCCTTTTTTAGAGGGGGAGGATGATACGGATGGGGACCCATTGGAAGAACCACCCGGAGATGTTGTTACGAGACCCGACCCGGCAAACAGTGGCTAGAAGCCGCTGTCTCTTTATCCTCATCCATCCAGATTATTTTTAAATTTTGATAGTAATCTTTTATTTGAATTCTAGTGGTTATCGTTTTCCTAGTTTTTCTATTCGTTAGTTATTTCTACTTCCTATTTAAACAATTGTAATGCATGGATGGATGATCAAGTTATAATAATAAGAAATTCTTGGCAGTTATCATTTGTTTTCTTTGTGAGTTCGGTTGGCCGAACACAAGTCTTCTTCACGCTAGGATTCTAGCGTCGCCACATATACGAATCCGTATCAATCTGGGTTTTAGAAAGTTATTGTTTTAACTATAAGAAAAAGGGTAAAAGTGTCACATAGCTTTTGAATTTAAAAGTAAATAAATTTTAGAAAATTAAAATTAATTAAATCTAATTTAATAATCTTTTTGGATATTTTTGTGACTTATTAGGTTTTGAAAGGATATTAATGTAATTATTAAATTAGCAAGGATATTGATGTAATTATCAAGTTTACTAAGGATATAGACGTAAGTTTTTTAGGGTGATATTTTGTTGTAAATGTGTTGTGGGAGGGCCATAAACTAAAAATATGAAAGTTTCTTCAACAATATCACAGTATCAACACAAAATTCAACACTGTTACTCAACTATTACTCAGGCTTTAAGGGGGCCAGCACCCTTCCTGGTCCTTAGCTCCGCCTTTGTTCATATTTACTACTCGCGGGCTTTTCAAGTTAAGTTTAAAAGAGTTTTTTAAAGTTTTTTTTTGAGTTGTAAGCTTTTTATTATAAAAATAATCTCATTCAAATCAAGTAGCTATGTTTAAATGTATTAACTTTAAGTTTTTATTTTAAACAAGTAGCTCTTAAATGAAAAATTAATTCATGAATCTTTTAAAATTGTTAGAAGTTGTTAAAATTGTAAATTATGTCATGACATCTATACCCTTAATATTTGTGTCTTGATTTGCACACTCCACTAAGTAATATAGAATTATAAATGTCAAGACACAAACATGACCCATTTAAATAATCGGGCCAGCTATGTCAACCTTAACCTGTTTACACATAACCCGAACCTAACCCATTTAACTTGTAGGTTGGCTGGTTAAATATGTTACATGAGTTGAATAGGTTAAACGGGTTTTGGGTTGACCCATTTAACCCGTTTTATTGGCAAAAGTTGACACGTTACACGGGTTAAACACGTTGAATGAGTTTGTGGGTCGGCATGTTTAACTCATTTATCCCGTATAATAAAATATAAATAATTTTAAATTTAAGAAAAAAAATCTTAAACTAGTTGACGGGTCGACCCGCTTAATTTATTCCCAACCCAAAACTGACCTGTTTAATAAACGGGTTAAATAGGTCAACCGAAACCCAACCCAAATATATTTTGACTCAAATCAAACCAGTTGATTTTCGTGTCAATTTCGAATTGAATTTCTTGTCGAGTCAGAGCTATCCTTTGCAAATCTATTGGTAAAGTGTGCGAATCACGTTCCAATGTTTAAATATGATGCTCATACACTCTGCATATCCAACATCCTCAAAAAGTTCTAAGGCTAAACGTAGTGGTGTGATCGCAAAGGACACCGCCATGTCAGCGCCGACTCAGCTTTCTATCTCCTAGACCACACAGTGACCAAACACCCGTAGTGGTGACCGCACAGACGACCGAACAAAATTTAAAAAAAAACATTACATTAATAATTAAACATTACAAATTAAAATACGGAAATAAAAATACACGGAAGAAAAGACGGAAAAAAATTACGGAAGATAAAAAATTACAGTAAATTAGTTTGCATTTGTTCGATGCCAAATGTGTTCCACTAGATCGGCTTTAAGATTAAGATGAGTTTCTTCGTCGTGTATTTCTCTGATAACTCGTAGCCTATCTTGTGCCGATCTTACGGGATCATCTTCACGATGTTGTTCCTCCGGATAAAAGTCGGGAGAGATTGCCTTTCCTTTTTCTTTGCGAATCATATTATGTAATATGATGCAAGTGTACATCAAATGCGTAATCCTTTTAAGACTCCTAGACCGTGCAGGAGTTCTTACGATAGCCCATTTTTTCTTTAGCACGCCAAACGCTCGTTCCACATCTTTTCTTGCTGCTTCATGCGCTTGCTTATATCTTATTCGCTTCACATCATTTGACCCTGGCTGCGAAATAGACTTCATAAGCACAGCCCATTCTGGATATATCCCGTCAGTAAGATAATATCCCCATTTATAAGTCACGTCGTTAGCCACGAATGGAACCTCTGGTGCTTTTCCTACTTTAAGATCATTTAAAACAGAGGATTGACGTAAAACGTTAACGTCATTGTTCGACCCTGCAACACCAAAGAAGGCGTGCCAAATCTATAAATCTTGTGAGGCAACCGCTTCTAACAAAATGAATGGCTCTGACCTGGAATCACCCTTACTGAATTGAGCACGATATGCTTGTGGACATTGAGCTCACGGCCATTTTGTACAGTCTATGCTGCCTATCATACCAGGAAACCCATGTTTTGTCTCGTGAAAAGCGTAGAGTTTTTCGACGTCAGTTTGCGTAGGCCTTCGCAAATACTCCTCGCCATATAACTCTATAACCCCGTTATAGAAATGCATCAAACAATCACGAGAAGTTTTTTCACCGATTTGTAAATATTCGTCTAGAGAATTTGAAACGGCAGCGTATGCTAGTTGGCGAATCACAGAGGTACACTTCACTAAAACAAAGATGCCAGCTTTTCCAACAGCATCACACCCTTTTTGAAAATAAGGGCAGTTAGCAGACAAATCTCGAACAATGCGGGTGAACAACGATCGGTTCATTCGGAATCGTTTACGAAATAAATAAGCGTTGTAAAATGGTTTTTTAGCAAAGTAAGCTAGCACTAGACGGTCATGAACACCGTAACGATCTCTAACCATATGACTTCGTTGGTATTTTTAGATTGTAGGAGTAGATGCTTGAATAACCAAAGCAGCGTCTATTAAAAAACCGGAGAGTAAACTATTCACTTCCGTTTCATCATTCGTATCATCGAAAAATAAACACTCGGAATTAATTTGAGACATAATGTTTGTAGTGTGTGTTTTTTATAAAAAGTGTATATGTGTGTGAAAATAGAAAAGAAGATGTTGGGTTTTATAGAAAATAAAAGGGTTAATTTTTTTTATATCAAACAGCTAGTAAAGTAAAAATGGGTATGATTTTGTTTGATTTACTCGGTCTTTTACACGACCGAAAGATTGCAAAGGTTAGGGAGAGGGGGACGCGTCTGTTTTGGTCTTCGTAGTGAGAGGGAACGCGTCTGTTAAGTGCCACATGAGACGACCGACCGAGGTCGACCGTCCCATTACATTCAGTGTAAGAAAGAAAAGTAAGAGTGCAGGACCAACCCAAAACCTAAACTTTCACTAAAGAATCAAAGATTACTTTACCAAATATACAAACATCCACCTCAACCCCATTAAATTCCAACATACCACCACCCATGTTTTTAATCTAGAGAATCCAACTCATAAAAACATAGCAAAAAAAATGCATACTCAAATGCCCTTTTTACTCTTGTTCCTCATAATCATTCCACTAACCAAATCAGCACCAGACAACACAAACTTAGTTTACAAAGGTTGTGCTAAACAATCTTTACAAGACCCAAATGGGGTTTACTCATCTGCATTATCTTCCATTTTTGGCACATTAATTCAACAATCTTCAAAACTTAAGTTTTTTAAGACCACTAGTGGAAGTGGGCAAGCTTCAATTTCAGGTCTTTTTCAATGTAGAGGTGATTTAAGTAATCTTGATTGTTACACTTGTGTTGGTAGGTTACCAATATTGATGGATAAGCTTTGTGGCAAAACAGTTGCTGCAAGGTTGCAGCTTTTAGGATGTTATATGTTATATGAAGTTAATGGTTTTTCGCAGATATCGGGTATGGAAATGCTTTATAAAACTTGTGGGACTAGTAATAAGGGTGGTGGTGGGTTTGAGGAAACAAGAGATAGTGCTTTTTCAGCTTTGGAAAATGGGATTGGGAATGCGAATGGAGGGTTTTATACTACTAATTATGAATCTTTATATGTTTTGGGACAATGTCAAGGTGATTTAGGGAGTTCTGATTGTGGTGAGTGTGTGAAAAGTGCCGTTCAAAGAGCTGAAGTCGAGTGTGGGAGTTCGGTTTCAGGCCAGATTTATTTGCATAGGTGTTTTGTCAGTTATAGTTATTATCCTAATGGGGTGCCTAATCCTAAGAAATCTTCCTCCTCGTCCTCTTCATCCTCGTCTTCTTCATATCCGTCGTCTTCCTCTTCTTCGTATACTTCACCGTCTTATGCTTCATCAGGTATTGCTGGTTAAGTGGTTATTGTTAGTTATAGAAATGAATGACCTTAATGTTATGTTAAATTTGGTGAATTTCTTGATGTGTGATTGTAGGGACAGAGTCAAATGCGAATACAGGCAAAACAGTGGCAATTATCTTGGGAGGGGCAGCTGGAGTCGGATTCATAGTGATATGTATACTTTTCGTGAAAAATTTAGCAAAGAAACATGATGGTAAGTTACCTAAGAGGCTGTCAGGATTGCGTTCTGAAAGAGATTATCTAATAATTGCGTTTTCAGATTCTACATGATTAGTTTGAATTTTTTGGATTGACCAATTTGATTATTGGGGTCTTGTTCAAAACCAATACATGTGTTTGTAAATGACATAATCTGCTTTAAAACGCAATCTCAGACATATTTTAAAATTGAATCGAGTCTGGACTTGAATTCAACCTTACTAATATTGCCACATTCTGTTTTGGAGCAGATTACTGAAAGGAGGAGACGGGATCTGTTCAAAAGAACCAAAGATCCAATTTTTGAGTTTCATTGGTCTTTTTCAAATCCACGAGGCAAAGAGGTTTTTGGAGTTATAATTTTTGGTATATTTTAAATATGTTTGTCTGATGGCTGAAAAGATGAAGGAAAAATGTACTTAATATTTATGTTCTGCAGTGATACATTGGCTCAAAGCCATATGCTAACTGTTTATCCTTTACGTCCCATTTCTAATCACTCACTAGTCGCTACCACTTCTAGCTGTTATATCCTGGATAAGAAAAATCATGGGATGGGTGTTGTAAAAGTGGTATTGGTGGGCGAGCGACATAAATTATTCTTGTTTTGCCAAAAATTGCAGTAAGAGAAGTTTTCTGGTATGGGACCTAGTCTTTGTTAGTTGGAATGTCTCTTTGTTCACCTACTTGTTCAAATCTGAACAGACGAATACGATGACATGATTCTAGGTACGTATTTGAATGATTCTATTATACTTTGTAGGGACCGATGTGCATGGGACCGATGTGCATTACCATTTATGTTGCACTTGCTTATCTAGAAAAAGATTTGTGATGTAAAAAAGTAAATCCAAAAGGGTTGTAATGTGACAGGATAAATATCTTACAGAATGTTATCATTTGTTGTTATTTGACCAGGCTTTTACATGTTACATGGTACTTTAAAGTTGCAATAGAGGGGTGAGATCTATCTATACACGTATGTTCGTGATGGAATTAATAACAATCACAAAAGCCATTGGTAAATCTGCATGTTTTACTGACCCTAAAAAGTGAACTTTATAGAATTACAAGCTAGGTTGTGGAGCTTGTGAGTGTTAATGGAAGTCACAATTTACAATTTACAGTTCACAATACTAGTACATTTGTATCTGAGTCACTACCAGAACAATAAGTTTGCACGAATATGTTGATGGGACAAGGAAGGTGACCAAGAGCTACGAGAGCACACAAAGAAGCTCAAGACGGATGCGCCACGGCACAAACAAAGGCATCCACTAACCACTATATCAACAAGATGATTAAAGTAGTAGACCCTAAAAACAAAATCAAAGAACCAATGACTAATTAAAAGAAAGACAAAACACTAAACCATAAGGCTACAGGTAATAATGACTTCAAGACGTGTGCTTCATCCTTGACGGCACCATACGACGCGTCTTTGTGTTATATGCCAAAAGGGAGAGGGTCACGGGTTGTGCACGTGACCTGTTCAAACAATACCAAACGCGCCCAAAACCCTTATACAAGAGTTCAAAACATCGCTAGGTGTACATTATACATGGTCAAGGAAGGGTCGGAAACGATCCCGAGACTAACCCGATGAGCCCGTGTACATCTGAGTTAAAAGACACCCTCTCCGAGTAACCTCAACAGGGAAAACTTCATCTGTTTATACTCTTAGAAAAAGAGTTTTTTGTTTTATGAGAAGCTAATACAAATTTCATGGATTCCAAGATAAACCCAAAGAAAGAAATTCAAAAATCATAAAATTAATCAACAAATATTAAGCCTCTCTTTACATACTCTAAACAAGAGAATGGTACGTTTAGAATGTTCTCAACTTCTAGTGATTTTGAAATAAGATCATTTACAATGATATCCCGTGTACTATTTCTAAAACCCCTTGAGACCACAAGTGATGTATTACAAACCCAAGGAACATGAACCGTAAAAGCTGAACCACAAATACCTCCAACATCATCTAATAACACTTTCTTGTAAGCCTTGCATACTTGAGAAACATACTTTCCCATTGGTAGTATACATTCATCCACAATATCCATATCTGAATGAAGGTTCACCACTACAGTTCCATGATCAGGATGCAGCCGTTCCCCCAAGGCTTTGAGAAAAACAGAATCCGGGTCCCATAGTTTGTGCGGAAAGATATCTTCTCCATCATAAGCATCTACAAAAACCATGTCATAAATGTGGGTTCTGTCTGTGATGAACTCCTCTGCATCTGATTCATATAGATGCAACCTCCCGTGAACACCCTTCCATAACATTTCATCAATAATAGTTGGTTTCGGATGCAAAAGGTCCCCACGTTGTTTCATAATAGAGTAAGATGGAAAACCCATTGCTTGAGTTGAAGCAGAAATAACCACTGGATCAATTTCTACTATGTCTACTATGACACCTGACAGAATTTGATAGGGTCAAGCCCGTTTTATGGGTCTCATATCTAAAAGATAAATGATCATGATGCGAATCAGAAGTGTATAATTATACAATAATTTTTATACGTCTAACCTGGAATTTTGGATGCCAAAAATAATGGTAAGCTTCCACCACCATGACCAATGCATAAAACCTTCATAGTATTCTTCGCGTATACAGAACTCAGAAGATCATAGTTGCATGATAGGGAAGCCAGTCCAGCCGATACCATACTTTTAAGATCTGTAATAGATGATTACGCAAACTTAAGATATGATAGTAGTAACTAGATCATGAGACTAATCTACGGCTAAAACAAGAAAAACAAAATGTAACATTCTCTTTTGATATCAATCTTTGAACCTTAGCCAAAAATGTATTTGTCTTGCTAAGGATCATTTTGATAAATATTTAAAGTTAGCTCTGATCGGAAATTACATGGAACAGCCAAACAATGTGGCTCCTGCATTAAGAATATAGATCCAGGATCTGATTCCTTATAGGCAGCCATAACTTTAGCTGTGCTTTGGCGGGTATCGTCATTAAAGCGAAGTGTACGCCACTGATAACCAAGAATTCTAAAACACGTGTTGTCTTCATTTCTTGGATGTAACTCTGCATACCGTTTCCCAAGCCAATTTTCAGCTTTGTACCACTGATTTTCATTCTGTAACAATTTAGAAGAAACAAAAGAGTGAGCAACAGGGTTAGACATAACTATAATGCCTCCCAGAAATCTGAGCATATATAATGCTCTATATATTTTCAAGTCAGCTAGAGTCAGCTGGCAGGGTCACTCTTTTTTTCTTTAAAGAGTTAAATGATGAGGTGGCCCACCTGGGGGTGTCTAACAGCATTTTCCTCCATGATTCAAACAAGGTTTTAGGCTCAGTATGAAAAAGAATTAATGGATCGTTCTGAATTCTAGCTTAACCATTTAAACATGCTAAGAGAAAGGACTGTAATTGTTATTTTCCTCCACCATCTTGATCAAGAATGAATTTTGGGTGGCTGGTTAAAAAATATAGATTGTAATCATTTCGGATCTTGCGATGTTATTCAACACCATTAGTTAGCAACGTATGTAGCTATATGATGGTAATCTGACATCGTCTTGTCATGCACGATAACATCGTTTTCAATACTGTTTAGCATACAGTGTGTGTGTGTGTGTTAGGGGTGGCAATTTCTGACCCGACACGAAACCCGACCTGAAACCGACACGAAAATTAACAGGTTTGGGTTGAGTCTAAATATATTTGGGTCGGTTTTGGGTCAACCCATCTAACCCGTTTATTAAACAGGGCAGGTTCAGGTTGAGAATAAATTAAGCGGGTCGACCCGTCAACCCGTTTAAGATTTTTTTTCTTAAATTTAAAGTTATTTATATTTATTATAAGGGTTAAATAGGTTAAACGGGTCGACCCACAAACCTATTTAACGTGTTTAACCCGTGTAATGTGCTAACTTTTGTATATAAAGGGTTAAATGGTTCAACCCAAAACCCGTTTAACCTATTCAACCCATGTAACCTATTTAACCCGTCAACCCAAGTATATATACGGGTTAAATGGGTCAGGTTTGGGTTATGTGTAAACAGGTTAGGGTTGACATAACTGACCCGATTATTTAAATGGGTCAGGTTCGGGTTCGGGTTGGGGTTTTCTGACCCGCCAACCTGTCAACCCGAACCCGACAACCTGAACCCGACCTGAATTGCCACCCCTAGTGTGTGTGTTTCTCCGAACTTCGACGATTGTCCTTGGTTGGTTGCATACACCATTTTCCCGCAGCTGGAGCTCATAAGCTCACAGTTCATTCAATGAACCGTATTCGTTTCAGCTCTTTTAATCCATCGTCATTCATCCAACGTGACTTGTGTCCTTTTGACCAAATTGGCTGCATGTCACCGTTTCAACCAAGACACCAAAAATGTGGCCTTCCTTGCTTACTACTTCTCCTACAATTTGATTTCTCTTTCATCTCTTGTAAGTTTTATATTGTTCCTCCAATCAATTACAACAAATGTAACAATCGCATGTTTTTAATAGGTATTAAAGCCTTAAAATAGTTTTTTTTTTTGGTAGAGCAATATCAGACAAATCATAGTAGGGGACTAGGTTTGTAGATGGCTTGGTTATCATTTCGATCATTCATTAAGCCTAAAAGATCAAAAGGAATAAACACATCTTGATGTATTCCAACTAGTGTTTGTTTAACGATATACACGTATGCATGAAACTATCAAATGTAGGTGACAAGAAAATGACTCATAGCATAATTAAAGAACTCATAGTCAAAGAGATGTTAAGTTTCGATACAAGTGAGTGTGTGAACCAGACACTCTTGCATTGACACGGAGATAATTAATATTTACCAACGCATATGCAACTAACTAGATGTCTTGTTTCCGCGATTTCGTTATGAGCACCATTGCTGGTTCTGAAATTTGAAGATCACCCAACTTCTAATCGTCACAAGGAATATATGACATTGTATTTAGCATTATTATGCAGTACAATGCCTCCTGCTAATGCTTTTTATAGCACGTGTGATGACCAGCAAATCGAGGTAATAAGTATGATGCTAGATTGTCAAAGCATGTCTAACCAGGAGTTACCACTTACCAGACAAACAACATGCTTTAATACCACAAAAGTTTAGGTATTGTCTAAGCATGTTAGTTGTTTTGTAACTCGTGGTTAGACATGCTTAGATAATGTAGCAACAGGAAAACAGAGCTGTGGCTTGTTGGTTGTGATATGTAAGCACGTCTAGCAATGTTCGAGTAGCACCCCTTGGATCCATGTTACGATAACAAAGTTGGTGAGCTTCTAGGGTTCTCAGTAAAGACACGGACACAAGATTCAAGTGAATATAATTTGGTGAGTCTTAATTCTCTCCATGTCTGCGCAAGTGAATCTAAATCACACAGTGCCCTTGCATCAAAGATTAAAATCTCCCTGCTTATCCGGTAACAATGCTTATAAGTCAACTTCTTGCCACCCTCATTCGAAAGTTTCAGTCATAGGTAGGTATATGGAAATACAAACTAAAATAATAATTTACAAAGATAAATTCATTTTATTAAATCTAGGGTTTAGGTCACAAAATAGCAACGAACTTTTTCCAAAGTACCGTCTTGGTACGTGAACTATAAGAAGTATCATTAAATGCAACGAACTTTCATAAAGTGTTCCAATATGCACATTTTGATTTGTTGTCATACCATAAAAGTGACACGTGTCACTATTTTTGACGTGACAACACATCAAAATATTAGGAGTTAAGCATACAAAGATTCAAAAAATCAAAATTAGTTATCTTTCTCTACGTCTTTCGTAAAGAAAAAGGCTCAAGTTCCAATTTCAATAATTGCGCTCGACGCTCGCATTAGATCGTTGCGTGGTAATGCGGTCACAATAGGGTGCACCTTGAACAACCTCACATCAAATATTTGGTTGCACTCAATCCATCTCATCAACCAACGCTTTAAGAATTAGATAATAGCTTGTTCTTACCTAGGTAATAATCATACTAGTGATTGATTGAAGCAACACGTCTAAAACTAACAAGACATAAGATAGCAAAATAAAAACTAAAACCAAATAACAATGGCAACCATTTTTCTTAGGTGTTTCCATATGGTGAAAGTGAAACAGATGCAAGTAAGTGTGGATGAACGGGGATACGCTGAAGGAGTTGAGTAGAGTAAGGTTCGCCAAAGAGATCATGGCCAAATCGACAAGCGTACTGTTCGACCAAGTAAGAAGGGACACTTTATGGCATCTAAAAAACTCAAGGTGAAGATAGACAAGCCTCGAACAACCGATGACAGGGAGCATGAACAAGCACAAGAAGGAAAGGTAGATAGAGCATTAAGTGACGACCTCGATAAACAATATATTCCATCCTTCTAGCTGTAGTGAGACAATTTGTCAACCCTATTCCCCCTAATCTCATAAAAAATCCAAAAACTAAAGCAATAAAAAAAATGAAACCACATTCTACATCAACTTAATCAAAATGGTAGATTCCAATCAATTTTCTTCCATGTAATGACAACTTACTAAAAGCGTACCCGATCTCCCATCATTTATGCTTGGATGTTGGATAGATGATTCATATGTGTAACTTAATGCCATTGTCAAATGACTACGCCAAAATATATAAACTTTTGTATTTGGGAACTATTGTTCTTCATCGCACTTAACCCGAAACATAGCTTTGATCATAGAAATGGATATCGTTAAAGCTACCCTAGTTTGGCAGTCCTACGAGAATTTTGTAGATATTAAGTTAGAGTTTATGAAAATAGTTAATAGAGAGAAAACGTTATTGTGTATAAGAGGGAAAGGAGAGGATCCCTTGAGAATCTTCCTTAAATGTATATTCAAGCATGGTTAATAAATGGATCCCCCATCACTACGTCATACCCACTCATGGGATACCTCACAACGTTACATGATTTCATACAAATATGTGATGTAAAAGACTGCGTCCATTCAAGTTGTTTAGGTAATCTATTCTCCTGTATTCAATAGAGCAATAAGCCCTGTTTGAAGAGGCTCATATACAGAAAGTCGAGAAATAATCCCCGGAGCGAGCGATTCAATTAACCTATATTTAGAAAATGAAATTTCACCTCTACCATCAATAGGTTTAGCCAGGGCGTTTACAACACGACCCAAATAGGCCTCACTCACCTGAGCAAATTTTCATGTTGCTTTTACAGAATTCCCCTAAGAAATGTAATCACACAAAGGAAAAAACTGTAAAGATGCTATAAATTTCGAATTCCTCATAGTATATGTTAGGAACTTATGGATGGTAACCTCAATAACTTCACAACTATTAATGAAATCTATAGCTTCTCTAGTTCTCTAAATCCAGGTATCTTACTTTTCATACAACATTAAACCCCAATATCGCCAAAATTAAGATAGCTAGTCCAATAATTCTATATATTAGCTTATACGGGTTTTATAAACTAGTTTCAGTTATCATTTTCTACAAAGACAGTAACGAATAATAGCTTGATATGAAATTACATGTATGAAAAAGAGAGTAAGAGTATACTGGTCTAGAAGAAGTCGAAGCTACAACGGAAACGACGCCGTTTCCCTTATCAGAAACGCCCCGGAAAACAATGTTTTCATCACCGCTGCCCCACCATTCCGATGAGTAAAACCAATCACCTTCATCTTCGATACGACGGCTACTCGAAGTGGCTAGCCTTCGAATGTAGCTTAATGATGATAGGTTTAATTTAGTTTTCTTCTTTAAAAGCATCATTATTATGATGTGATTGGCAGGTTTGATGATTTTGGGGGAAATGATAAACCCTAAACCCTAGAATATACTATGACAACTGGTCGTGTTTTGTTAAAGAGTAACTTTTGGACAAACTTTATAGACTAGTAAATTGCAAAGACTAATGATATTTTCTTTTTAGAAATTATCATCAATCACTTTTTTAAGGGCCGTTTGGTTTGTGTACGGGTTTAAAATTTGGATTCGGATTTGGGTATGATATAAGAGAAAGAAATGTATTTACTATTAGTATTATTTAAGTATATAATATAACAAAGAAACAAATGTGAATATTTAATAAAAGAAACAAAAACAAATATGTGGTTCACAATTGAAAGGTGACGTGTTGCTTGTTTTTGTGTGTGAGTAGAGGTGGGCCCGTGTCAGTGGTAATGAACTGAAACCCCTTGTATGTCTAAGTAATCACTTTTTATAAATTATTCACTATTATGAATACTAAATCTTGAACCAAACAATTGATTTAAGCAATAAACCCATTCCTTGAAACTGACACCCCTATACCAAACAGGCCCTAAATCTATCAGTTAAATCATTACACATACGGTCATGTTTGGTAGCTAGCATTTGGAAGCGTTTTAAAGCGGTAAGCGACAAGCAGTTAGCGGTTTTGTTAAAAAGCTTGTTTGACAACAAAGCAACTAGAGTTTGGATTTTATGCAACTGCTTCAAATTGAAATGCTTGCTAAAGAAGCGTTTTAAGCAAATGCTCGAGCGTTTTGTTTTAAAATTACTCATATACCCTCAATTAGTTTCTTATTTCTTTAATTAGTTTATTATTTAAATGTGTATATGCCTTTTTCGGTAATTTTACACTTTATAATTACTGCTACTGCTACGTTACCAAACACTTTTTTTAGCAAACAACTAATGTCAACTGCTACTGCTTACTGCTACTGCTTATTGCTTCCTACTACTGCTAACTGCTAACTGCTACTGCTACGTGTCGCCAAACACACCCACAAACAAGCTTATTAATTAGGCATAAAAATCATTTTTCAATTTGAAAAATCGCCTTTTGTGGTTCGGCTAAATGGGATGTTTCGGTTTTATGGTTTGAAAAATGCAAGCGGCGACTTTGTAGAGAATTTTTAAGTCTGATTTTTTCCGTGACTAAAATATCCTTATATTTTCTCTTTTTGAATTTCTTATTTATAAAGGTATTTTGGTCATTTTAATTTAGTCAATGATGAAATCACACCAAAGGCCTCCTCCCCGCAAGGACGCCACATGCACTTTTCAAACTATAAAGATAAAACATGCAATTTGGCTAAACAACAAAGACGATTTTTGCAATTTATTCTGAAGGCTAAGACAAACTTATTACCCCATGCATCCCAAATTAAATATTCATTATTTTACAAAGTTAAAAAAAGCTAATTTTCTAAATAGCCAAAAAATGAAAGTTAGCCCAACATAGCTAAAAAAATAATCTTCTTAAAATAGACATTGGCGATGGAGCGACTCCACGAAAAGTTAGACACGAGTCTTAATTTTTAATAATAAAATACAAGTGGTTTGTTGGATTTTTTAAATTTCGTTGTCAATGACACAAATACTCTCATCCTTGTACCTTTTTCTTTTGTATTTGTAAATTTTGCCTATTGTGATCACCTATACATTTTGCTTTTATACTTGTACCCATTACACCAACCGACTACAGCCACAACCGGTCACCACCACCAATCTTCGACGATAAAATTAAAACTTAAATAAAACCACCAGTTATCACACACCTTTGCAAATAAGGAAAAGATAATCACCGATGTGAGAAGATGATGATGTCATCTACTTTTCTTCACAAATTCATCCTCCTTAATCGTTTCATTTACAAACAACCCCTCACCACCACCATCAGTGGTCATCACAGTTTCCTTCTTCTTACCCTCATCTCACTCCTTGTAAAATCTTAGTAATCCTTAAACACACACAACAATGAAGAAAAATCTAGAGAGAGAAAGAGAGTGGGAGGAAGTTTCTAGTGAGAGAAAGTAAAATAATAATGCATACACTATTTGAGAAATGAAACAACCAACACCCTTTCCATAGTATGGAAAGGGTTTATATACTTACATAGGCCGGCCATATGGGCTTTGTCCATGGACTTTTCCTAAACTAGCCTATCTAGTTTTCAAATATTACTTAACGAGCTATCTAACGATATTTATGGAAGTGACCAATACTTTCCTATTCCTAACAATCTCCCCCAAAGGGAGGTCACTCCATTTTACAAAAACTTAAACCTAGCATACTATGCTTTGTCTTCAGTCTTGTGCTCGCAGATTTGTTTTCTTGACTTCATCTTGTGAATATGGCATAGTGATCTTTGACTTTAGGCTTGAGCTTGTTTTGATATGCTTGACTTGTATGTGAACTTGAACTTCTTTGAGATCATCAACCAAGCATAATCTCTTATCATCATTTTGTGATATTGTCTCCGTCTTGTGCACTTGTGACTTTTGGACCGACATGCTTATACTGTTGTTGTTTCTTGATCTTGAAAGCTTAAATAAGACATCTTTCTTGAAATTCTTTAACTATAACACTTCGTCACTTCGAGAAAGACGTTCGATATCAGAGTGACGGAAACTTCTTAGAAATTCTTTGACTTTAATACTTCGTCACTTCAAGAAAGATGTACGGTATCAAAGTAGCATAAGTCTTGAAACATATGCTTGAGCTTTCATGATGTCTTTACTTTTGTTGGTCAAGTATGAGCATGTGACATTGAATCTTGACTTGTCTTGATCCAATAGCTGCGACCATCGGGATTACCTGCATGAAATGGTTAGTGATAATTAACAAGTATGGACGAAAGTGGCTTTGTCACTTCGTTGAATACGGTTGTAATAACCATGGTTCCCCGTTAATCAATATAAATACTGCCAGTGATCAGGTAGAGTTCTGAAGAATCTCCTTGATAGGGTTTCGCAGCTGTACTAGCCGTTCTCATTATCGGAGCGTCTCAAAGCAGACAACACGGTAAGAGTGAACCGGTAAGTTACTATCTTCCTGATTGTCAATTCGTGTTCAGCTTTCCTATGTCCAGATACCCTTGTGAGGCTTCCTATGAACATAAGATTGAAAATTAATTTAGGAAAATCAGTCGGTGTGTCAAGATGCAAACGGTTTTTATGACACACCAACAGTTTTATCTTTTTTCAAAATTCATCCGTCAATTTATAAGCTGGACCGAATCGATATCTAGTATCACAAGTTTGATCCATATAGGATCTTACAAGTCACCTACTGCATAGCTTGTTTGATGTTGGCTCTGGAAGGATTTCCATCGTCATTGTGAATACTTTTTAGGTATCACTCTAATGTTCTGGAAAAATCACAAGGATGATGCGTAGGACTCTTGATATATTTTTTGTTTTCACATTGTGTGAATTAGCAAGCATATTTTGGATAAGTGTCCTAATGAGATTTATGAATGATCTTTTTTGGCTCTAGACTCGATAGTACACTTTGGTTTTTGGTAATCGAAGGCTAGAGCAGACTGCCACATTTTCAATACCAACTAACTCAGAGTGAGAAAGTCGATAGGAATGAGTGTAATCTCCATGAGAAATGAAACAAGAGTCTTTTAAAAGACCTTGAGTGGCTGGGTAGGGTTGTGCATTACGTCACTGGGTCCATGACGACTGTCTTCAATACCAGACAACAGCTTTGTAGTAAATTGGATATCATAACACAAGGTATGATTAGAGGGTTGGTCGATTTCTAGAGAGAGAAAGGAAGAATTCTAGTGAGAGAAAAACACCTTTAGTGTGTGTATTATCAAATGAACAACCAACCCCTTCCCATGGTTGGAAAGGGGGTATAAATACAAGTGTTTAGTGCCCCTAAGTGGGCTATAGAGTGGGCTAACATATGGGTAAAGACCCGGCCTAACACCATAAGTCATACGGTAATTAAACGATTAATATTAAGGCTACGAGCTAACCTATGCTTGACATTACACGGGGTGACCGAGTCTTTTACATGGATTTTCATAATCCTAACAATCTCCCCCTAAGGGAGGTCACCCCAAAAAATACAAATTGAATCCTAGCTATCTTTGAATTGATCTTTGACTCTGGCCCGTAGTCTTTTGATTCTTCAAGATTAGTCTCTGTACTGCAAGTAGTGATCTTTGAGCTTTGTTCCTTAGACTTGTGTGATCTTTGAGCTTTCTTTGAGATTATCATCTACATTAAATCTCTTAATCATCCATGTTGTGGAGTATTGCCTTCATGTGATGTTGTGACCTTCGGACCCGCATGCTCACACTTTTCTGGATCATGAGAATACTCATCAGAGTTGTGAAAGCTGTGTTGTAGGTCTTTCATTTGTCATGATGTCTTTGATTAGTAACATTAAATGTGAGCATTGGGTTGTGAATTGACTCTACTGGAACGAGGTATCTCCATCTCCATCTCCATCTTTACGTGAACCTGTAATAAAACAGTTGGCAATAAAGCATGTGGACGAATATGGCTTTGTCATTCGCCTGAGTCTGGTTGGATTAACCTTCGGATCCGTGAGGACCGACCTGTGATAAAGTAGATTCATCTTAAAAGGAATCTCCTTGACAGGATTTCCAGTATAAGTATCGGATCATCTAATGTACAACCACCAGAATCACCATGCTTGCCTGTTCTCTTTATCGGAACGTCTCATAGCAGACAACACGATAAGAGTGAATCGGTTAGTTACTGTCTTACCGATTGATGAGAAAAATTGATTTGAAAATCAATTGACGTATCACTTGAGAAAGTATTTTTGTGACACATCAAGAGTGTCTTATAGCACAGAATCAAATTTCATCATAAACACATTTGTTTTGAAAGATATACACAGTCAATGTGCTCCAAAATCAGTTGTTGAGCACATCGAAAGGTTTTTCAAAAACTATTCGTTAATTCACTACCTGGAACAAGTTTGATTCCTAAAGAATCGCACCATCGTTGCTTTCCATTTGTCACAAGTTTAATCCATAGTGGATCTCACATGTCACCTACCAAGAGCTTGTTAGATGTTGGCTCTAGAAGGATTTCCATCTTCATTGTGATTACTTTCGTATCACTCAGATGTTTTGGCAATACCACGAGGATAATGCATAGGACTCTTAAGATTTTACTTGTTATCACAGTGTGTGATAAGCAAGCATAATTTGTATTCGTGTCCTAGCAAGATTTATGGATGATCTCATGGCTCTAGACTCTATAGTGCACTTTTGGTTTTAGTAGTCGGAAGCTGGATCAGACTGCCACCTTTTCAATATCATCTAACTCGGAGTGAGAGAGATGATAGAAATGTATTGATCTCCATAAGAAATGAAACAAGACTCCTTTAAGGGATCTTGAGTGGCTAGGGAGGGTTGTGCAACGTACCACTGGGTCCATGATACTTGTCTTCAATGTCAGCAATCAACCATGTGATTCTGACAGCATATGTAGTGACCCGGTTTCTGCCTAATGTTTAAGGAGGGTTGCTTTCTTTTCACCCTTTATCTTAACATTTCTTTTTCATTCTTCAACCCCTTCAGTGCTTACTGAGACTTCATCACTAGAACCTTGTTGGGTATGTTCCAGTACTAGCTCTATCTCAGTCAGCACTATTCCCTTATTCTCACATTACTCCTTTTGTAATCATACCTAAGGACTTCTACACTAACTAGTGGATTGTTCCTGGGTAGATCCCTCTGGCTCTGGCGGGATCGTGGGATCGAGTACCTAACCTTACCATCCTTATAACTCTAATAAAGTAATTACAGGGTCCGTCTTTGGTATTTCCACGATTGCCATCATACACCATTCGCTCCCCCTCAATATGTGCATCGATATTCGAAAAGGTTTAGCACATATGGGAGAGCCTACACTTGAGTCCAAAAGATCACATTTTTTATCAGATTTTCATAGTTAAATCACATTTTCTCCCTCGATCAAAAATTTCAAACCCGTTGAGATTTTAGGTCTCAATTGATTTAAGTTAGGAAAATTTGGGAGAAACTGTGTATACAAGCCTATGATGGAACATATTATAACTGAGTATACAGATACAAAATACATTGTAATCACTACTTTATTATGTACATATGACAATAACATATATAAAAATGATACCCCACATGAGAGGGACCTTGATTGCCAAGATGATGTGATCATTCGGTTCTCTTCAGCAGTCTGTAGTCTCCCTCTCTTATCCTGCCACCAACAAAGCTTTCTAGGTTCCGGAAGATTCTCCTTGTCTTAAGCTGTTTTTGTATAGCAAACATGAACTCCTTGCTCCTGTCGACATCTTTCCTTATCCAAAACCATGTGTTTAAGCCCGAATTCATCTTGTTAACCTTGAATTCCTTGACCCGGTAGTCCAATGCCTCATCAATCTGTTGTAGAGTGCCATCACTGAACTTGTGGATCTCATTGAAGCGCGTGATCATATGAACCCCACATCTATCCCTAAATGTGACGGCCCTTGGAGAGTCAATTACTGTGAAGTCGTGCTTGAACTCAAAGCCAGTGGCATCCCATCGAGGTTTGGTGAGGTTTAGCTGCGTCTAGTAGCTTTCAATCCCCAGCTGGAAGTCTTCTACGCGTTGTCTTATAACCAAGTTTCTGGTCCATAAGTTGACAGCAGTAGTGAGAATCTTTTTATCTTCGGGTAACAGATGATTCAGGTGACCTTGAAGATTCAATAAGTACAGATCTTCAAAGTCTCTAGGGTACAGATATTTAAAGTCCCTTTCCGCAATAGTATATTCTTTAAGATCAGCTCTACGAAGGACGATCTTCTTCATGTAATCGTACCCATATAAGGAGAAGACTTCAATTCTGACAACACTTAAAATCCGCATACGAGTCCTAACAGCTCTGCGATTACCCTCAGATGTGTGTCTGTCAATGTAGAATCATTGCCTTTGGAACCACCAGTGAGAGATACCATACATAGCAACGATGTCATACTTGCATTCGTCTTCAATCCACATCTGATCGGTACCATCTGCTCTAACCCAACATCAGGATAATAGGCAGCCTTCATCTTCAAAATTGACAGTGCAGGTCTGCCACTCTAACGACCATATCTTAGATACTCTAAGTCCTTGTTGAAGAAGAAGTCAGATTGAATTGTGACTTGACCTGGTTGACCACCTAGTGGTAGTGGTTTGCTGACATTATACCTGATGATTGACTCATCCACTTGATCGGTTAGTAGTTTATGGCATTTTCCATTTGGTACTGAAGATGAATCACATTAGGATGGAAGACTTTGACAATTTCATATGCAGGGCCTTCCAGGTCTTGTTGTTTAAGTTCAGTGATCCCTTGCTTTTTGTAGAACCAGTCCATAAAGGTTGCCATGTCACCAATCTGCGCAAGTAATGAGTTCTCTGGAGGAGGTGCATAGGTGGAGGCAAGAGCAGATGCCCAGTTGTTCACTGAGACAGGAAGATCAGATGATGGTATGGACCAAGTAGGTTCAGGTGTAGCAGGTCTGTCTTCAGTAAGTGGCTTCCACCAACTTTGCCTCAAGTTTACTGTGGGAATATGCTCACTCCCGATGTCTTCATCATCAGACAAATGTACCTGTTCGTCAGGAGCCGTGTCATCATCCATATGTAAATCTTCAGGAATTGACGAGACAGACGGCTTGTGTCTTGAGTCAGTAGTCGTCCAAGCCGTATATTGAGCTGAGGCAGCTGTCTTTGAAGAGCTTGGAGGATCTGTGGTTTTTGACTAATCATGCTGATTGGTGGATGGAGGTGGAGGAGGAGGAGGCAATTGAGTTGATCCCGAGGCTCTAGAAGCTCTTGGAGTTCTAAATGAACCTGCTGGTGGTGGAGGAGGAGGTGGCTGATAAGGTGGAGACCCAGGTGGTGTTTTTGGTGAAGCATGTCTCTTTTTCTTCTTTCTTCATGCTTCAGCCAAATCAATTAGGAGCTAGTCAGTGTGATCACGGGCCATTGACTTCTCCAGAGCTTCGTACAGCTGCTTGTGATCTTCATGAGCGGTGTAGGAGTTAGTTTCCCATATGGGGTGATGAAGAATTTCTTTCATATCAGCTTCTGGTAAATCTCTGAAGCGATCCATGAGTGGAGCTTGAAGAGCCCAGTCAACAGTATCGGTGACGATTTCATCCACTACTTTGCTCACCTTATGGGGAATATCAAGATTCTCCAACTTGTACAGCCTGCTCCCCTGTTTGTCTAATCTTTCCTCCAGGGCTTAGTTTGCCTCTACCAGATCCGTCATATGATGTTCAAGTTCACCAATGCGCTTGATTAAGATCGAGTCTGAGAAGCCTTGTTGTTGTTGAGGTGGTGGTGGTGGAGAAGTTGTTGTTGCTGTTAATGTTGGTAGTCGTACTTGAACCGTTGTGGGGACTGGTTAAGAGACTGTGAGATCAATAACCGGAGTGGTCATTAGAGGAACTGACGAGGTGTCCTGATGTATGGGAACCGTGACCATAGATTGAACCTCCAATAACTATTTTTTTTTTCAGGTGGAAAGTAGAAAAATAGTAAAACCATCGTTTCCTTTTGGGTTATTCCTATAAATTACATCTTCAACGATCATTGTTGGAGTTTGTCAAGCGTATCTTTCTTCACAAGAGCCTCACAACCCTAGACCTTTAAGTAAGACAAGTTAGGAATTTTTCCATACCATAATTCATATGACGTCTTATCAACCTTATTGGTTGAAACCATATTGAGAATGCGTACAGCAGACTCTAGAGCATAATCCCAAAAGTATAACAACAAAGTTATAAGATCCGTCATTGATCAAACCATGTCTAACAAAGTACGATTCCTCCTTTTTGACACACCATTGTGTTGTGGTGTGTATGGAGGTGTAAGCTGTTGGACAATTCCACAAGCTTTTAGATAATCTTTAAACTCTTGACTAATATATTCGTCTCCTCGATCTAATCAAAGTGCCTTTAAAGTCTTCCCGAGTTGACTTTCTACTTCATGTTTATGTTTAAATAAACATAACCATAACAACTATATTCATCCGTAAAGGTAATGAAGTAGCTAGCATTAGAATTAACATTTGGCTGAAATCACACCAAAGGCCTCCTCCCCGCAAGGGCGCCACATGCACTTTTCAAACTATAAAGACAAAACATGCAATTTGGCTAAACAACAAAGACGATTTTTGCAATTTATTCTGAAGGCTAGGACAAACTTATTACCCCGTGCATCTCAAATTAAATATTCATTATTTTACAAAGTTAAAAAAAGCTAATTTTCTAAATAGCCAAAAAATGAAAGTCAGCCCAACATAGCTAAAAAATAAACTTCTTAAAATAGACATTGGCGATGGAGCGACTCCACCAAAAGTTAGACACGTGTCTTAATTTTTAATAATAAAATACAAGTGGTTTGTTGGATTTTTAAAATTTCGTTGTCAATGACACAAATACTCTCATCCTTGTACCTTTTTCTTTTGTATTTGTAAATTTTGCCTATTGTGATCACCTATACATTTTGCTTTTATACTTGTACCCATTACACCAACCAACTACAGCCACAATCGGCCACCACCACCAATCTCCGACGATAAAATTGAAACTTAAATAAAACCACCAGTTATCACACACCTTTGCAAATAAGGAAAAGATAATCACCGATGTGAGAAGATGATGATGTCATCTACTTTTCTTCACAAATTCATCATCCTCAATCGTTTCCTTTACAAACAACCCCTCACCACCACCATCAGTGGTCTTCACAGTTTCCTCCTTCTTACCCTCATCTCACTCCTTGTAAAATCTTAGTAATAATTAAACACACACAACAATGAAGAAAAATCTAGAGAGAGAAAGAGAGTAGGAGGAAGTTTCTAGTGAGAAAAGTGAAAGAATAATGCATACACTATTTGAGAAATGAAACAACCAACACCCTTTCCATAGCATGGAAAGGGTTTATATACTAAATAGGCCGCCCAAATGGGGCTTTGTCCATGACTTTTCCTAAACTAGCCTATCTAGTATTCAAATATACTTAACGATCTATCTAAACGATATTTATGAAAGTGACCAATACTTTCCTAACCTAACAATCTCCCCTAAGGGAGGTCACCATTTTACAGAAACTTAAACCTAACATACTATGCCTTGTCTTTAGTCTTTTGCTCGCAGACTTGTTTTCTTGACTTTATCTTGTGAACATGATGTAGTGATCTTTGACTTTAGGCTTGAGCTTGTTCTGATAGGCTTGACTTGTATGTGAACTTGAACTTCTTTGAGATCATCAACCAAGCATAATCTCTTATCATCATCTTGTGATCTTGTCGCCGTCTTGTGCACTTGTGACTTTTGGACCGACATGCTCATACTTGGTATTAAAAGCTTCAATAAGACATCTTTCTTAAAAATCTTTAACTATAACACTTCGTCACTTCGAGAAAGACGTTCGGTATCAGAGTGACGGAAACTTCTTTGAAATTCTTTGACTTTAACACTTCGTCACTTCAAGAAAGACGTACGGTATCAGAGTAGCGGAAGTCTTGAAACATGTACTTGAGCTTTCATGATGTCTTTATATATGTCGGTCGAGTATGAGCATGTGGTATTGGCTTCGACTCGTCATC
Source organism: Tanacetum coccineum (assembly GCA_026074375.1). Lineage (NCBI taxonomy): Eukaryota > Viridiplantae > Streptophyta > Magnoliopsida > Asterales > Asteraceae > Tanacetum > Tanacetum coccineum. The sequence continues at coordinate 42,489 of BQNB010020119.1, read as the reverse complement.
GGGAAACTGCTACCACCGTCAGGAAATCTGCATAAATGGGTTAGTGATAAACAACATATATGGACGAAAGTGGCTTTGTCACTTCGTCGAATACGGTTGTAACAACCACGGTTCCCCGTTACTCAGTATAAATACTGCCTGTGATCAGGTAGAATTCTGAAGAATCTCCTTGACAGGGTTTCGCAGCTGCACTAGCCGTTCTCATTACCGGAGCGTCTCAAAGCAGACAACACGGTAAGAGTGAACCGGTAAGTTACTATCTTCCCGATTAAGCCGTCAATTCGTGTTCAGCTTTCCTATGTCCAGATACCCTTGTGAGGCTTCCCATGGACATAAGATTGAAAATTGATTTAGGAAAATCAGTCGGTGTGTCAAGATGCAAACGGTTTTTATGACACACCAACAGTTTTAATCTTTTCAAAATTCATTCGTCAATGCATAAGCTGGACCGAATCGATATCCAGTATCACAAGTTCGATCCTTATAGGATCTCACAAGTCACCTACCAAGAGCTTGTTTGATGTTGGCTCAAGCAGGATTTCCATCTTCACTGTGAATACTTAAGTATCACTCAGATGTTCTGGCAAAATCACAAGGATAATGCGTAGGACTCTTGATATATATTTCTTGTTTTTCACATTGTGTGAATTAGCAAGCATATTTTGGATAAGTGTCCTAATGAGATTTATGGATGATCTCTTTTGGCTCTAGACTCAATAGTGCACTTTGGATTTTAGTAATCAGAGGCTGGAGCAGACTGCCACCTTTTCAATACCTACTAACTCGGAGTGGAAATTCAATAGAAATGAGTGTAATATCCATGAGAATAAACAAGAGTCTTTTGAGAGACCTTGAGTGGCTTGGGAGGGTTGTGCATTACATCATTGGGTCTATGACGACTGTCTTTAATACTAGATAACAACTTTGTAGTATATTGGATATCATAACACAAGGTAGGATTAGAGGGTTGGCCGATTTCTAGAGAGAGAAAGGAAGAATTCTAGTGAGAGAAAAACACCTTTAGTGAGTGTATTATCAAATGAACAACCAACCCCTTCCCATAGCTAGAAAGGGGGTATAAATACAAGTGTTTAGTGCCCCTAAGTGGGCTATGGAGTGGGCTAACATATGGGTAAAGACCCGGCCCAACACCATAAGTCATACGGTAATTAAACGATTAATATTAAGGCTACGAGCTAACCTATGCTAGACATTACACGGGGTGACCGAGTCTTTTACATGGATTTTCATAATCCTAACAATCTCCCCCTAAGGGAGGTCACCCCAAAAAATACAAATTGAATCCTAGCTATCTTTGAATTGATCTTTGACTCTGGCTCGTAGTCTTTTGATTCTTCAAGATTAGTCTCTGTACTGCAAGTAGTGATCTTTGAGCTTTGTTCCTTAGACTTGTGTGATCTTTGAGCTTTCTTTGAGATCATCATCTACAGTTTATCTCTTAATCATCCTTGTTGTGAAGTATTGCCTTCCTGTGATGTTGTGACCTTCGGACCCGCATGCTCACACTTTTCTGTATCATGATAATACTCATCAGAGTTGCGAAAGCTGTGTTGTAGGTCTTTCATTTGTCATGAATAGTCTTTGATAGTAAACATTAAGTGGTGCGAATAGTGGATGTGAATTGACTCTACTGGAACGAGGTATCTCCATCTCCATCTTTAAGTGAACCTGTAATAAAACAGTTAGCAATAAAGCTTGTGGAAGAATATGGCTTTATTATTCGCCCGAGTCTGGTTGGATTAACCTCCGGATCCGTGAGGACCGACATGTGATCAGGTAGATTCATCTTAAGAAGAATCTCCTTGACAGGATTTCCAGTATAAGTATCGGATCATCTAATGTACAACCATCAGAATCACCATACTTGCCTGTTCTCTTTATCGGAACGTCTCAAAGCAGACATCACGATAAGAGTGAATCGGTTAGTTACTGTCTTACCGATTGATGAGAAAAAATGATTTGAAAATCAATTGACGAATCAGTTGAGAAAGTATTTTTGTGAGACATCAAGAGTGTTTTATAGCACAAAATCAAATTTCATCAGAAACACATTTGTTTTGAAAGATATACACAGTCAATGTGCTCGAAAATCAGTTGTTGAGCACATCGAAAGGTTTTCCAAAAACTATTCATCAATTTACTGCCTAGAACAAGTTTGATTAATAAAGAATCGCACCATCGTTGCTTTCCATTTGTCACAAGTCTAATCCATAGTGGATCTCACATGTCACCTACCAAGAGCTTGTTAGATGTTGGCTCTAGGAAGATTTCATCTATCATTGTGAGTACTTCCTAAACACTCGGGATGTTCTTGCAATACCAACGAGGATAATACGAAGGACTCTTAAAATATTACTTTTTATCACAGTGTGTTATACGAAAGCATAGTATAGTATTTAGTGTCCTAGCGAGATTTAAGGATGATCTCATAGCTCTAGACTTTATAGTGCACTTTTGGTTTTAGTAGACCGTAGCAGGAGCAGACTGCTACCTTTTTCAAATCATCTAACTCGGAGTGATAGGGACGATAGAAATGTATTGATTCTCCGTGAGAAATTGAAAACCAATAATCCTTTGAGGGATCTAGAGAGCCTAGTGGAGGGTTTGTGCAGTCTATCACTGGATCCATGATACTTGTCTTCAATGTCAGCAATCAACCATGTAAATCTGACAGCATATGTAGTGACCTGGTTTCTGCCTAATGTTTAAGGAGGGCTGCTTTCTTTTCACCCTTTATCTTAACATTTCTTTTTAATTCTTCAACCCCTTCAGCGCTTACCGAGACTTCATTACTAGTACCTTGTTGAGTATGTTCCAATACTAGCTCCATCTCAGTCCGCACTATTCCCTTATTCTCACATTACTCCTTTTGTAATCATACATAAGGACTTCTACACTAACTAGTGTGGGTAGATCCCTCCGGCTCTTACGGAATCATGGGAACATGTACCTAACCTTACCATCCTTATAACTTCGATAAAGTAAGTACAGGGTCGGTCTTTTGGTACAATTCACTTTGCCATAAAACCAGTTGGAAAATCAATCAAGATACTTGTGATATAAATATCAAAGCCATTATCCCTTGATTCTTTTGATTATTTAGAAACGCTCCCCCTCAACAAGTGTGTCGGTAAACAAAATTGTTTGGCACAGGGAGGGAGGAGTACCTGCTTGAGTCTTACTAGATTATATTTTTATCAGATTGAATATTTAAATCACATTCTCTCCCCTGATCAAAAATTTCAAACCCTTTGAGATTTAGGATCTCAATTGATTTAAATATGTTAGAAAATTTGGGAGAAAATGTGGCCTGATTAAATACAAGCTGATATTGGAACCTATATATGCTCCCCCTTAATTAATGAGGGATTCTGTTAGTGTCAGTTATGATGAGTTTATAAATGATTTGGAGTTTAACGAGAAACTCATGAAAAATTCATAAACTGACACATAACACTGATTACCACACTACTTATTGATGTACAAGATTATGTATTAGACAGGACCTGAAATGTTCAAACCGAAAGTGGCACAGTCATTTTGTCCATGTTAGCAATCTGTAGTCCGTCTCGATACTCTCCATATGGAAGTTGTCTTAGCTTCCCCCGAACCAGCAATCCTTTCTTGAGTAGATTCAAATATTTCTTGCAAGCCGCATTAAGAAGACTTGATGTATAAAGCCCAAATATTCGAAGTACACAAATAATTCGAAACCATAACATCAAAGTCAATTAAGTCCCTGATGAGCGTATTTCTCCTTACAAGATAGTGATGATATAAATTGAAACACCAAGGATAGCTAAGTCTCGGATGTCACAATTATTCCCTCTAAATAGCAGAAATGATAGTACCTAAGTCAACTAAGTCTCGGATGTAAACATTTCTTCCTGCAGGATAATGACTATCTAAAGGTATCATCATACCTATGAGTACCTCTTTTATCAAATATTTCTACTCCTTTTTTAAGAATAAGCATAGTTGTTGACCGTTTAAGGGAGCATTAATTGAATCAGAAACACTTCAAGGCTTTTAAAACAATGTGATTATATCCAAACATTCCTAAGCCTTTTTACAAACTAAGAGGTGTTGTCAATATTGGTCGTTTGTAGTTTAAAGCCTAAATTCACTAAGTCTCAAATTGCAAATAAGTCCACAAAGTTTTAAACAAATGACATCTAAAGCCCTTGTAGTTAATATACATTAACTCCCCTGGAAAATGTGATCCGTCATTATCAAAAACTTTATCCGTGTAAACCTTGACTTATTTTGAAAGACTGTTTTAAAAGATTATTTGATGACACGTTCTCCCCCTCAAATAATGACCCGTTTTCTATTTAAAGAGCTGTAGTCATAGTTTGAGTGGTTGAATTAGCTTTTAAATCTTTTTTGTGAAATTCCTTAAAACACTGATCCATTGTAAAGACAACTTTTTACCACCATGGCTAACACAAATAATTTTAGAAGAATCATAGAAGAAAAAATTATTTGGTTAAAAAGAAGACTTCTCTTCTTTATCAAGAAATAATGCACTGAAACGTACATCAGATCGAGGTTACATGGATATAAAGTAATCCATGCCCGGGAGAACTTAATCACCCGTTGTTAGGAACAGCCGTCTTTTTGGCGACATGCTTTCCGCAATTTGAAAACCGGGATATAGTATGAAATAACTGCAAGCCATAAAGACATGATTTGAAAAGTTTAAACTTCCGTTCGAGCTTCATTTAAAGACCCGTATCATTATGGAATGACATTTCTAGGTCCGTAAATGTTATCGATAAATAGAAGACATGTCTTGAAAAACTATTTTTGGTATTTTCAAATTTCTGATTTTTATGGTTTTTGTTGGTTTTATATTTTTGTATTTGCTTTTTGGTTTGAGTATGTACATATTTACATAGGATACTTGAAGCAAATCCGTTACTCATCCTTATCATCCTGAAGACATTTGAGTGTCTCTGGCTTCATACTCTTCATGCCAAGCCTTGGGAGACTTTAATTCAAATCTATCATCTCGGCAGATGCCATTAGAGTGAAATATATCACGCCAATGATACTCTGTCCTCACGAAATATAACTCAACCACTCCCTTCTCAACTTGTTCTCGAATGAAATGATGTCTGATGTCGACGTGTTTAGCCCTGGAGTGCTGGACGTTGTTGCAGCAGAGGGCAATGGCACTCTTGTTGTCACAATACAGAGGGACGTGATTATATGCAAAGACATAATCGGACAATTGAGACCTCATCTATAGGATTTGGGCACAGCATCCAGACATAGCTATGTATTCAGCCTCTGTTGAAGAGATGGACGTGTTAGTTTGATTCTTTGATGACCAGCTTACTTACTTATCACCAAGTAACTGAGCACTGCCAGATGTGCTTCTTCGAGTGTCTTGACAACCTGCATGATCTACATCTGCGTATGCTGTTAGTGCCATGGCGGTGTCTTTCGGATACCAAATCCCCATGTTGATGGTTCCTTGAATATACCAAAAGATCCGCTTAACTACTTCTAGGTGCTTTTTAGTGGGCTTAGATTGATATCTAGCACACATGCACACAGCAAATACCAGGTCAGGTCTACTGGCTGTGAGAGGTCCTCATCCAGTTTTGTTTGCTCTACCATGAGAGTGTCAACAGGGTCACTGTTATGAAGATCATATTTCTTTAAAATCTCTTTAGCATATTTAGATTGATTTATGAAAATGCCTCTGAGATTCTGAGAAATTTTCAAACCTAAGAAAAAGGATATTTGAACCATCATCGACATTTGAAATTTAGAGCTCATTTCATTAGAAAAACGGTCACAATCTCGTGTATTAGTCGAGGCAAATATGATATCATCAACATATATTTAAACATGAAGAGTGTGTTTGCCTGTTTTCTGAATGAATAATGTTGGATCGACTACACCCTTAGAGAATCCTTGAGCAAGGAGAAACTTCGACAAAGTGGCATACCATGCCCTTGGTGCCTGCTTCAAGCCGTAAAGTGCTTTCTTCAGATGATGGACGTGATTTGGAAGATCTGGATCAACAAAGCCTTCAGGTTGGCTGACATATACTTCTTCTTTAAGCTCTCCATTTAAAAAGGCAGTCTTTACGTCCATTTGATAAACCGTCATGTTTTTGCTGGCAGCATTGGCAAGGAAGATTCTGATAGCTTCAAGCATGGAAACCGGGGCGAAGGATTCCTTAAAGTCAAGACCTTCCTCTTGACGAAATCCTTTTGCTACTACATGTGCCTTGTTTTTCAACACATCATCATACTCGTCGAGTTTTACCTTATAGATCCACTTGAGAGCAATAATTTTGGCACAGTCCGGAGGAGGCACTAGTTCCTGTACGTCCAGTCGATCAAATTCATGGATTTCATCCTGTATTGCTTGAAACCAGCAGTCTTCAGTAGCCGCTGATTGGAAGTTTTTTCGATTCGACTTTCGACACTACAGAATTATAGAAGCACCACAAGGCATCGGTTGCAAGCTGTTTCCTTGTGGATACTGGTTGAGAAGGATTTCCAATAATGTTATCAATCGGGTGAGAGTCGGTCTACTTTCGGAGATGTTCATGAGGTTGAGTGGAGTGATTCGGTTCAGCTATCGAGATTACCCTAGATGATGATGCTTTAGAGCCCGGTTCTAGAGCAAAGACATTAACAAAGGGTTCAGGATCAGTCAAAGCAAAAGGATTTACTTCAACAGAATGCTCAGCTGCAACACCAATATGTACAGAAGAAGATTGATGATCTGTAGATGAGGGTGAATAACTTTCCAGGGGTGCATCCGGATTAACAGAGATGGATACTGATAGACCAGTTTGATTGACTGGAACTTGAGCTGCAGGAGTAGGTGGTACCAGTCTAGCAGCAGGTGGATTCTCAAAATATTCATCAAACATCGGCTGGAACAGAGTCTGCAATTCATTAGTGGTAGGGGATACATAAGGTATAGCAGGAGCAGGATTAGGTACGAGCCCTGAACTTATAGGTCCAGGCGTCAAAAGGTTAGGAGCAGGTCCTGGACCGGAGAGAACATGAGCCATTTGCCCAGTCAGCTCATCAAATGTAACGTGAATAGTTTCCATGATTTATCGGGTTTGTTTGTTGCAGATTCGGTAACCCTTCCTGTTTGGTGCGTAACCGGCAAAGAACCCAATGTATGCTTTAGCTTTCAATTTACCAAGATCTTTACTGTCGTTTGTTGGGTAGCAGAGAGCCCTAAAGACACGAAGAAACAAAAGATCCGGTTTCTTGTCATGCACAAGTTCATATGTGGTTTTATCATGAAGAGTATGTATGAGGGATCGATTTTGGGTGTAACAGGCAGTAGCCACATCTTCTGCCCAAAGAAATAATGAAGCCTTAGAGAAGATCAACATAGTCCTTGCAGCTTCAACAAGAGTGCGATTCCTTCGTTTGACAATGCCATTTTGCTGAGGAGTTGTCGGAACGGTCTTCTCGTGGGTAATGCCAACGCTTTCATAATAATCAGTTAAGTCTTTATTAACAAATTCGGTGCCATTATCAGTCCTGCAACGAACCTACAGTTTGTGAGACCAACTTGAAGTTGTTTTAACAGGTTGATTACGAAAGCGGGAGTCTCGTCCTTGGATCTCAAAAACTTCACCCATGTGAACCTGGAGAAATCATTGACTATTACTAGAATGTATTTCTTCCCATTAATACTCTGCACTCTTAGCGGACCGCATAAATCCATATGAAGGGTGTGTAGAACTTCCATAATGGTGTTATTCGTCTTGGGTTTATGGGTAGATTTCCTGCTCTTTCCAAGTTGGTATGCGGAACATAGATGATCTTTGTCAAACTTCAATCGAGGTAAGCCTCTAACAAGATCTTTATGAGCAAGATCATTCAAAGTACCAAAGTTTAAGTGATTCAAACGGCGATGCCTTAACCAGGACTTGTTCTTTGAGGCTTTAGACGGTAAGCAAATGGGAGAGGACCTCATCATGTCTTCAACAGAAATGGTGTATAAATTCGTGCTACGATTTCCATTAATAAGGTCGACACCATCTAAGTCTCTGACGAAACACGTGTACTTTCTGAAGGCAACTTCAAGATCAGAATCACAAAATTGACCGACAGAGAAAAGGTTGTGTCCAAGTCCCTCCACATAATACACCCTAGAGATTACACTGTTGCCAATTACATAATCTCCATAAACCATAATTGCACGATAAATTTTTTCACGAAATTCCTGAGCCGTGAGAGATCTCTAGTCATATGTTTTGAGCAGCCTGAGTCCAAATACCAGAGAACGATCTGTACAACCTGCATTTGAACAAAGGCGAAAATGGAGATTTGAATACATTGGATCCCCAATTGCAGTTAGGGTCTGGTTGGTTAGTGCAAGCAAGATTATATGCTATAGAAGTAACATTTTCCTGTGGATTAGCTGGCATACAGTCACTCTTAAGAGCAGTAGACCTAACTAAAGGGCACTGCCTTTCTAACGGGAGAAGTCTACCAGTGGGCTTCCATTGTTTTGTAGGCAAGACTTTAGGTGGAGTATTCCTAGTTAAAGGGCACTGGTCACCTAAAGTTAATAATCTGCCAGTGGGTCGCCACTGATGACCTATAGTGGTAAACAATTTCCTTGTGGCCTGCCAAACTTGCTTAACTTGCTTAACCCGCTAAACTTTAGTGGCAGGGGATTGATTAACAAACACCTCAGAACGCACAACACATTGATCATGATTAACTGAAATTAAGCATTTGTTATAAGTTTTGCAAGAAGTATTAGAATTCTAATTAATTATAGTACGCTTATAGCTAATACTCGAATCAACATGATTTTTTTGTTTCTCATTCGACTTATTCATCCTAGAATGAGCTTCTACTTGCTTCAAGACACTTTTAGTTGGCAAGGTCCTATCTTTCTTTGTATGCTCCTAGGTTTTGACGCCTCTACTACAAAGGTACCTTTTACACCATTAAGGGAAAACCAGGTGCATTAGCGAAATTTATTTTTTTTTGGTGCTCAACTTGTGCTGGTGGGTTATGAGTTGAGGTTTCACATGGTTCGACAAAAGTAACTCGCTTTTTCCTAAGTAAAGTGGTAGAGGCAGTCTGTTTATCGCGAGGGTTAAAGTCTTTCGGATACGTGCCAATTACATGTTCTAATAGCTCCTGAGAGTGTTTAGTGTAACGGCAAGCAGAAGCAAGTGAGGTATCTAATGGTCTGTCCACCTTAGCTTCTTCCACTATTTAGCGAAGGGTTTCTACACTTTCCTTAAGGTGTTTTATATAGTCTAGATGCACTTCTCGATTGTTTTTTAGGCGAGGGGGAATTGGTTCAACATCTATAGGATATCTACCAGGAGCGAGCACTTTAGGTTTACCATCAGATATAGTGACACATTTGGAGTTTTCTTTAAGTTGAGCCTTAAGGTTTTCAATTTCTGTTAACAAAGAGTTTTTTTGTTCAATAGTTTTGGCACGTGTTATTTTAATTGAATCATACAATTCTTTATAATGCTGCTTAACTTTTGCATTTTTTGCCCTAAAGCGTTCATTGAGATCGTGAAGGGCATTGAGTATGTTATGTTAGTTTTGCAGTTAACTCTTTGATCTGAGAAACTAAGGCCTTAAAGGTCAAAAAGGGGATCTGCATCACTATTTTTCTTTGTTAAGCAAGAAATTTTCTCCTTTAATTCACGAATCGTATTGCCTCGACTTTTAATCTGTTAAGTTAGTTGCCCAATCATAAACAGTGAGTCAAATGAGGGAGCATCCGAAGATGTCACCGGTTTTATGGTTCTAAAACGTTCTTTGAGATTTTAATATTTTAATTGTAAGTTGAAGTGTTCAACTTCAATTTTGGAAAAATGTTTGATCAGTGAGTCGTGATCATCATTTTGAATCTTGTTTCTCAGATTAAAATTTTCAGATTCAAGGTCGGCAATACGTTTTTGAGCAATAGTGAAAGCATCATGCATGTCAGAGAATCTAGACACATTTAATACAGAATCAGTTGCAGTATAAAACACATCTTTGGACAAGCATTCAGCAATTAAGTTCTCATTTGTGATGAGAAGGTTTTTCCGTTCAATCTCGCCACTCTTTAAATCTATCTCATTCTGGTCCACCTCGGCTTCTAAATTTTCAAAAACTGCTTTCATTGCCCTAACTTCAGTGACCAGAGATTTTTGAACTTCGTCAAAATGTTCTTTGAGTAGATTGAAAAATGGAATTACTTCGGTTAAGTAACACCGTTTTGTTTGTTCAAAACCCCTTTCCCCTTCAGTTATGCCCGTTGGTGTGATACACTTTTTACAAGTTTTCTCAAAGTCCTAAAATAGTTGAGTAATTACATACAGACCAATATTTACTTGACTTGTAGTTGGAAGCGTTCGAGGGACCAGATGGACCGGTGTATTGGGAGGATACACAGTCGCAGGTGGCAGGACAGGCAGGGGTGGGGCATTGGCCTTTAGCTCTTCGGCCTTTCATTTTTCTAGATCTATTGACCAAAATACTTGCTCAGGTGTCAGTTGAGTCTGAGGGGTGAATGTTGCCATAAAATTTTCTTTTGAGTAATTAGGGGGTGTAATGTTAACCCTCTTTTCCACACAGGCAGAGTCATTCATTTTCGCATGCAGTTTATTTCTCGTAGTCTCTGCTAACTCTAGTTCTTCCTCAGACGATGGAACATTTACCGGCACATGATGAGTCTTAAGAAGTTCTTCACCATCATACAGTGCCGGTTGGGCCTTTTTGGCCTGTCTGAGGTGAAAAGGGTTCTAGGCACCTAGCGCAGTTTTAGTCCTTTGGTCATACACCTGAGCAGGATTTAACATCATATGGACAGTTTGAATGGATTGATCTTGTGAGTGAAGCTTATTCTCAAGTTTATCGTTAAGGTGTTTCAGATTGGAAAAATCAGTCAGGAATTTGGACTCTTTCTGTTTAAACTCATGTTTCAAAGTCGTTACAGTTTCTTCAAATATCTTGTTGTTTTCCATAGTTGAATTAAGTTGCAACTTGACAGAATGAAGTTCCTTTTTAAGATTTTCTTCCGTTTTATTACGATTTTGAATAAGCATACGCATTTGATCATCCATTCGCTGTTCACGTTCAGTCAATTCAAACTTAGCACGTTGCTCATAAATGGCAACTTGTTCCTTGTAGATCTTAAGTTCAGTGGCTATTGGGTCATGAGGAACGAACGCATAATTATCAGACGACACACATACATCATTTAGAGCGGAAGATGCACAACTTGGTACAACAGAAATATTATCGACCGACAAATATTGTTCATATGGAATAACATTACTGTTACCCATATCGACACTAGTTGAGTCAATAACATTTGCCTGTTGTACTTCATTATGAATCTCATGTTCGTCCAGATTAGTAACACTATTATCAATAGCATTTTCTAGAATATGTACCTCAGATAAGATTGATGCTGTAGAATAGTACTACTTGTTTGATTTTGCTACGCCGGCTAAGGTCAAGTTGACCCTGAATATAGACTGGCAGTCGGTCTATTAACACCCCTAATCTTTGTAGCATCAAATCTGGGTAGCAGCGGAATGTTGAATATCTGAGGGCGTTACTTCATAGATCAATAGCACAAGATATGAGAACGACCACTAACGTGTCATTTTAAAAAGATACATTGGATTAACAAAATGCTTGTTCATTACATAAGCTCATGGCTTCAAATTGTTCGACAATATAAGTAAAGATTTTGGTTTATAACAAATGTTCCCAAAATGTAATACGCCTAAATCTTTAGTACTGACTCTTTCCAAAGAGTGACCCCCAATGTATCTGAGCACCCCGTGCCTTATTGACCTGAGAAAACATGCTTAAAATATCAACATAAAGTTGGTGAATTCATAGGTTTATGTAAATCAATAGTAGGACCGCAAGATTTCCAAGTGTATGATTAAGCAACAAATGCAAACATCATAAAAAGTAATTACGTTTTCCTAAGCTCATGACACTGAAGCTCGACATGTATGAATGCAATAAATTGCCAATAATGCCCATGAATGATGTTCTAACCCGAAACATCCCAAATCCGACATGTTATAACGTTCGTTCCCGGTGATAGCTAGTCACCCGAACGGGGATGTCAATCCCAAATAGATCTACTCATAACATTCGCGCTTACAATCCAGTAATTGACAGTTCATGATAAAGGGCTCAGTGGGTTATCGCTACTTAGGCAAACACGTAATCATTGTATAAAATATACACTTGCGTCCAATTTGTAAAACAAAAGAAATTGTAAAAAAACATGGGGCTATGAACTCACCTTAGTAAATAGTCCTCTGAAAATGATAATAGATATCCAAGTATGAATCACACTGTCAAATACCTAAGTAAATACGGCCAGTCTTAGTCTACAAATTTAGGCTAAAGACTCAATGTATAAACTACAATAATTTTGCTAGTTTATATATATAAAGTTATCACTTGTGTGGTGGTGTACGTGTTTAATGCATTTGAAATTGTTTGATGGCTCTTGGGAAGGTATACGATTTCACACGCTCTTCCATACGTATAACCGTTATTAATAAATATTCGTATTTATTAAATTGTGGGTTAACCGATACATTATCCGAATATCATTTGCCCGATATGTCATGTGTTTATCAAATTCACTTTTGTTAATAAAATAACCCCTAGGTTTTCCATAATTACAAAACAGTCCCTAGGTTTATGAAATATATAATATTTTCATTTCAAACCCTTAAGTTTCCATAATTACACTTTTAGTCCTCCAACTTTACATGATTTACACTTTAGGTCCTTACATGTTTTAAACTGCCCTAACATTTCAAATGTTACAAAAACAGTCCCTAACTATAAGGAATCTAGTTTTGACAGTTTTAGCCCCTCTAGTTTGTAATTTACACTTTTAGGTCCTTACATGTTTTAAATAGTCCCCTTAAGTTCTAGGAATGACAGAACAGTCCCTCAATTTACTAAAATAGTGAATTGGTAGTTTTAAACCCTTAAGTTTCTAAATTGACACATTTAGTCCCTTAACTTGTAAAAATCGCATTTTAACTCCAATTAAGTTCTAACAAGTGACATTAGATTTCATTAAGCTCCAACAAGCCATATAAGCTGTCCCAGCTTATAAATAAGCTCGGGAGAGCTTATTTTGGCTTAATGGACCTTATTCGGCCCGTAAGGTCTAATAAGTGTTTTAGAGGTCTGATTAAGTTTTAAAAAGCACTAAAGCACTTGTTAAGCTTATTTAAGCTACGCAAATCTGTTTGGCTTGTTAATAAGCTCGGATGAGCTTATTTTGAGCTTATTGGGCTCGTTGGCCCAACAACCTTTACCAAAAGTTTACAAAAAGGTCCATTAGGGTTTCCTATTGATTTCAACTTATTTCCCATATTCAATAAGCTTAGTTGAGTATGTTTGGCTAAAAAATAAGCTCGGGTGAGCTTATTTAAGCTCATTAGGCTCGTTAGCCCAATAATTCTTAGCCCGTTTGTTTGCAAAAGGGTTTATATATAATATAACTTATTTTCTAGTTTCATTAGGCATTCGGGATTATGGTTAAGCTGTTTTCATTTTATGGCTTATTAAATAAGCACTTAAGCTCCGGTAATGGGCTTTCAGGCCCATTACGAGTCCGATAAGTGTTGTGCATGTTTGGGCTTAGGTTATTTAGGTTCATTGACCTTCCTAGGTTTATAATAAGCCTTATAAGTTACCTAAGCTCACAAATAAGTTACCTAAGCTCACAAATAAGTTGTCTAAGCTTATTTGGGGCTTATAGGCTTTGTGGGTCACGAAAATGGGCCGTTAAGCCTAATTAAGGTTTCGGTTTGGTCCTTAATGATACGTAGGTCTATATAAGTTTCAATAAGCTCGTAGGTTACTTTAATAAGCTCGTAGAGCTTATTTCCACCTCTTGGGCCCCACTATTAGGCTTGTTCTGCCTTATTGGGCCCGCTTGTGGCCCGTTAAGTTTTCTTAAACATATGATTCTTTCCTACGGGTTCATGTTCCATATAAGCCCTCGATAAGCTCATGGGAGCTTAATTATAAGTTAAGAGTCTTCACTAATGGGTCGTTGGGCCGGTTGGGCCCGAACGTGGCATGTTGGATCGTGAGAGGTCCATTGGTTTCTCTAACCATATATATGGAATTGAGAATAGTCTTACTAGCAACTAAATTTCGTTTAGTTAGCCCCTATACACTAGTCGTGTTACACATGTAAACGTTGGTTTAAGTCGTGTATACCTTCCAAAGCCATAGTGTCGTGTTTATTCGAAATGTTTACGTATAGTTTTCATTAAAATTGTGTATAAGGTATACGTAATACTCAAAGTCCAGTTTTCATATAAACGGAATGTTTTAAAGTCTCACTTGTTAAATACTCAGGTGTTTATGTGTTTTCCCTTAATACTCTTACACACACAAGTCCATAAACCCAAATCATCGGCGTATAACCACGTATATTTTGCACTTAATATGTAGTTTACTCTTACTAGCACAACATATAAACAATACAGAGTCATATAGGCTAGCTAAACAAAGAAAACAATTATAATAGTAAGAGATATAAAGGTTAAACCGCGACTTACAAGGGTCCTAATGCTTTGGTTCGAGTGTGCATGGGAAATGAGATAACCCACGTATTATTTATATGTCCAAATGATTTACCAAGACTCCAAGACCTTGCGTATATCCAATCCTAGCTCGTATACACTTCTTAATACTTCTTATACGCGAACTTAAATACACCTTGAATCCTTAGAATGAAATATGAGCGTGTATGGTTCGGTTATCACTTAACTCGAATGTAATTAAGAGTAATGAGAATGGTTTTTTCTTGAGAGAGAGTTTGAGAGTTTTTAGAAGTGTTCAAGTGTATATGTGAGTGTGTATTTATAGGCAATGAGCTAGTTAACTTCCCTAGTCACATAACAAACCAAACTGTGCCCTAATCCTAGTGGTTTTTAAGGATTTCTAGTTTGTTACCCATTATATTAAGCTAAACCACTAAGTACATGCTTTAATTAGGCAAGTAATGTACAAGATTTGCTTAATTCTTGAAATCTTAAGGATTTGTGTATATACATGCATGTAGCCATGGCCTAAGGGGCAAAAGGGAGCCCATTTGGTAAATATCCAATATGTAAAGGCTAATGGGAGACATTAAGTACTAACCTTAATTAACCAAGTGATGTACATGCACTTTGGGAGATCATTAGAAGATTTCTAGGTGTGTTTGTGTGCATAACCGGCCCCTAGTGGGTTGCCTACATAAAATTGATTAAATAGTTTATGGTTTTAAAAGTGGTATTTTATGTTTTGATCCTAGGTAAGTCTAGGTGTTTTCGGGGTGTGTCCAGATGTATTTTATTGTAAAACGTAAGCCCTTTACGTGACCAATAAAAATAAAGTACGTAAAGTTAATAACTAACTTCTTAATAATTATATGACACTTGGTTGATGTAAACCTTAATTTATTTGATGACCGTTTACATAAATTGATTATTTCTAGTCTACGCGATTTAGCTTAAAAGTAAATATTAAAAGTAAACGCGTATCGGACCAAAATAAATAGTGACGAATAATAGGAGTCGTAAATGACCTGAAATTGAGAAATGTTACAGTCTCCACCCGTTAAAAGAGCTTTGTCCTCAAAGCTTAAGACCTTGTAGTGGATGACGAAGCCCGGTTTGTGAAAAGTTGTGGGTATTTTTGTTTGAACGAATCTTCACGTTCCCAGGTGAACTCAGGACCTCTCCTAGAGTTCCAGCGAACCTTAACCAATGGTATCCGGCTTCGCTTCAATTGTTTGATCTCCCGTTCCATGATTTCAACGGGCTCTTCCACAAACTGGAGCTTATCGTCAACGTGAATTCCTTCTAACGGCATGACTAAAGGTTCGTCAGCATAACATTTCTTCAGATTAGACACATGGAAAGTATGGTGAACTCTGCTTAACTCTTGAGGAAGTTCCAGCCTGTAGGCAACTTTCCCAACTTTTGCTAACACCTTGAAAGGTCTGACATATCTCGGATTCAGCTTGCCCCGCTTATCAAATCGTACAACCCTTTTCCATGGTGAGACCTTGAGCATAACCCTACCCCCAGCTTTGTACTCCATTGGCTTTCGCTTCCTATTAGCATAGCTCTTTTGTCGATCCTGAGCAGCTTGAATCCTTTGCTTGATCAGGATGATCTTTTTCGTTGTTTCTTGGATTAATTCTGGACCAGTTAGTTGAGCTTCCCCAACCTCGGCCCAACATACCAGTGATCGACATTTTTGACCATACAGTGCCTCATAGGGTGTGGCCTTTATGCTAGCGTGATAACTATTGTTATATGAAAACTCGGCTAGTGGCAAATGCTTAACCCAACCCTTGCCAAAATCGATCATGCAAGCACGTAGCATGTCCTCGAGAGTTTGAATGGTTCTCTTGCTCTGGCCGTCAGTTTTTGGATGATACGCAGTGCTCATACTTATATCTGTACCCAAAGCTTTCTGAAATGATTTCCAGAAATTAGACGTCAATCTCCCATCACGATCACAGATGATTGACACAGGTATTCCGTGTCTTGCTACTATCCTGTTCAGGTACAACCTTGCCAACTTGTCCAATGGATCATTTTCCCTTATTAGCAAGAAGTGAACAGATTTTGTAAGTCGATCCACAATCACCCAGATGGTGTCAAAACCTTGGGACGACCTAGGAAGCTTGGTGATATAATCCATCGTGATATTATCCCACTTCTACTCGGGTATCTCAGGTTGTACTAGCAATCCCGATGGCCTTTGATGTTTGGCCTTGACCCTTGCATATGTCAAGCACTTGCTAACATAGGTAGCGATGTCTACCTTCATACTAGGCCACCAATAGAGCTTTTTCATGTCTTGATACATCTTTTCTGAACCGGGATGGATAAAGTATTTTGACTTGTGAGATTCGTGCATAATCACGGATCTTAAATCTCCATAACAAGGTAACCAACTCCTACCGTGTAAACATAGTGTTCCATCAGCATGTGGTTCTAATCTTTCCTTGGGTATATTCTTTCTGAGCATCCCGCCTACGTCTTCATTTACAAGATTTTCTATTTTTAGGGCTTCGAACTGAGCTTCTAAAATTCATTTGGGAAGATTTAAGCCAATATTCATAACCAAGGCTCGAACTCGCAATGGCTCAGTCCGTTCCTTACGGTTCAATGCATCGGCCACTACGTTTGCCTTCCCTGGGTGATAACGAATGTCACAATCGTAGTCGCTTAGCAATTCAAGCCAACGGCGTTGCCACATGTTAAGCTCATTTTGATCAAGAATATGTTGTAGACTTTTATGGTCGGTGAATATGGTGCATCTGGTTCCATATAGATAGTGTCTCCATATATTTAGGGCAAACACTACCGACCCAAGTTCTAAATCATGAGTGGTGTAGTTCTTCTCGTAAACTTTTAGTTGTCGAGAAGCATAGGTAATAACCTTCTCTCTCTGCATCAATACAGCACCTAAACCCTTGTGTGACGCATCACAGTAGACCACAAAGTCTTCACTCCCTTCAGGTAAAGCCAGAATTGGTGCACTGCACAACTTATGCTTTATTAACTGGAAAGCGTTCTCTTCCTTTTCACCTAAGTCGAACTTGATTCCTTTCAGAGTAAGTTTCATCATTGACTTAGCAATCTTCGAAAATCCTTCGATGAACCTTCGATGAACCTTCGATAGTAACCAGCAAGACCTAAAAATTGGCGGATCTTCGTTGGTGTCTTAGGAGATGCCTAATCTTTGATGGATTCTATCTTGGCTGGATCCACATGTATGCCTCTACTATCAATGACATGTCCGAGAAATTATACCTTTGGAATCCAAAATTCATATTTTGAAAATTTTGCATATAACTTCTCTTTCTTAAGCAATTCCAAAATGACCTTGAGATGTTCTTCATGCTCTTTCTCTTCCTTTAAGTAAATAAGTATGTCATCGATGAAGACAAATACAAACTTATCCAAGTAAGGCTTGCATACTCAGTTCATGAGGTACATGAATACTGCAGGTGCGTTTGTCAGTCTGAATGGCATAACCTGGAACTCCTAATGGCCATATCAAGTTCAGAATGCCATCTTTGGAATGTCTTGATCTCGCACTCTAAGCTCGTGATATCCTGATCTCAGATCTATTTTCGAATAAATATTGGATCCTTGGAGTTGATCAAATAAATTATCGATCCTCGGGAGTGGATAACGATTCTTTACTGTCAGTTTATTTGACGAATAAGACCGGGCTCCCCAAGGTGAGGAACTAGGCCTTATGAATCCTTTGTCGGAAAGCTCTTGTAATTGTTCTGATAATTCCTTCATTTCAGATGGAGCCAATCGATACGGTGCTCGAGCTACAGGTGCGGCTCCTAGAATTACGTCGATTTGGAATTCCACTGGTCGAGCCAGAGGAAGAACTGGTAAGTCCTCGGGAAATACTTTAGGAAAATCTTGGACGATTGGTACGTCCTTTATTTGTTCTCCTTCCGACTTGTCCTCCTCTGTCTTAGCGGATATATATGCTAAAAAGACCTGGCATCCTTTTGCCATGTACTCTTGAGCTTTTGAACATGAGATAACTGTCAACCTGGATTCTCTCCCATTGGTGCTCTCGTTGCCATAAAAAGTCAAAGTTTCATTCCCATAGGGAACTTGAACAAGTTTCTCATCGCACACGATCACGGCGTGACATCTTCTTAACCAGTCCATACCGATAATGACATCGAAACTACCCAGTTCTACGGGCATTAGATCTATGTTGAACGGATGGTCTAAGAAATTTAAAGTGCAATCTCGTATAATAGTGTCTATCCCAACCAATTTCTCATCAGCTAATTCGACATCATAACAATTTTCTAATGGAGTTGGGGCGATGTTAATCAAGGAACTAAATGCAGTAGATATAAAGCTTCTATCGGCACCAGTGTCGAATAAGATAGATTCATAGTGGTTATTTAAGAGGAACGTACCCGTGACGACATTTTCATCTGGGTTTCCCGATGCATTTCCTCTCTTTTATGCATTCCCAACTGCATAAACCTAGCCTTGTGCATTCCTATTCCCTCCATCCTTATTCTTCAATTTAGGACAATCTCTCTTGAAATGCCCTAGTGCTCCACACTCAAAACAACCATTCCCCATGGGAGCTGCCTCGTTGCCCTTCTAAGTATTAGCAACATTTATGTTACCAGTACTCCTGCAATCGCGAGCAAAATGCCCTACTTTGTTGCACTTGTGGCATTTCTGGGTGCACGGGCCATTGTGGTGAAGATGGCACTTGGTGCACTTGGGCAAAGATCCCCCATAAGGCTTCCTTTCGCCTGTCCCCATATTGTAGACCTTGGCGACATTCTGCCTCTTGAAGGGTTGTTGCTGGTGACCATGGTTGTTTCTGGATAAATCATCAGCCTTCCTTTTGTTGTCAGACTGCCTTTCTGCGTAGGTGCGGAGTTTCTGATCCATCAAGTCGTTGGCCAACTCAATAGTCTCATCCAACGTCTTGGGTCTGGCAGATTTGACGTTCCCATAAATGTTGTCAGGAAGTCTACTGATGTACTTGTCAACCTTCTCGGTTTTGTTGGCAACAAACTTGGTACATATCAGGGTTAGCTCTTGGAAACGTTCAGTGTATGCTGGAACATCGTTCCCCTTGACCTTTAGGTTCCACAGCTCAATTTCTAATTTCTTGATTTCACCCTGCGGACAATACTTGTCCGTCATCTTTTTCTTGAGTACTTCCCAAGTCATTGCATATGCCTTAGGACCTAAGGTTCTTATCTGACCATTCCACCAAGTCAAAGCAGCACCTAACAGAGTGCAGGTGGCAAACTTTACTTGATTCTCAATAGCACAACCACTGATATTGAAAACTGACTCCATCTTCTCAATCCACCGAGTCAAACCGACCACGCCTTCAGTCCCCTTGAAGTTCAAAGGTTGACACTTCATGAAGTCAGCGTAAAAACAAGGGCGCGCAGTTTGCACGTTCCTTCGGTTATCCCCGTGCGAACTATGGCTTCCATCTCCGTTGGTGGAGTTTCGTAAAAGAGCTTGGTCAATCATTGCTTGGATAGATTTTGGAGTCATGTTGTTTGGGTTGGTGTTGTTAACAGGGGTATTCAGTCCTCTTCTAGTCGTAGGTGCCATGATTTGTCTAGATCACAAAAGACAAAGCATGAGGTTATATGACAGAATATAATAATGTATAGATGAGATATTAACATAAGATAGGCATATAGTATGACATAACACATCCATTTCATTCATAACCTTCAAAATTAAACATTAAATAGTTTTCGGATTACATAAAACACAATACAAAATATCTAAGGCTATGCTAGCGGGGAAAACCCCAAATACTTAACATGCCTGTACATTGACCTAGCAAGATAAAATAACATAAATCACTGAATGTGATTGTTAGCATCCCCAGAAGCATCCTGATGATCTGGAATCCTAGCCTCTGGTCCTGGCTGTCTAGCTCTCCTCTGCTGCTCTTGCAGTGCTAACAACTCGGCCTATATGTCACTTATCTCTTGCCTCATGATCTAATGACTCGGAGAGTCTCTACCATCTGTTCCTGACGCCTACGATCAGTCTCTCAAAGCGCTGCTAACTCAGCTTGCTGCATCTGAATGAGAGTACCCTGCAGCTATAGCTGTGTCTGGTATGCCTGGAGATGGGCCTCGTATGCATACACATAATCACAATAGGTCTGAAGCTCTTGATGAGTCACTTGACTCAATCCTATCGAGTGGGCCCAAGCCTCTCGGGAAGCATAGGCCTCCTCATCCACCATCCATACTGTCTCCTGGAGAGTCATCCTATTCCCCATAAGTAAATTGACCCGCTGCGAGTCCATATCGACTCGCTGTGATATACGAGACCTACTATCCTGAGCATCCTTTAGTAAGGCATACAAGTCATGTGTATTATGCTCATGGAGCTCAGCAAGCTCTATGACCCTAGTATTGACCTCTCCCACGGTCATAGGTGCTATCTCAGGAACTGCCTCTGCCGGATCTACCCATGTATCCCTAATTTCATACCTAACATCTCTAATCCCTTGTCCCCTCTCTTCAGTATCTACCGTGCTGACAAATCCATAATCTATCCCCCGACCTATGATAGGTCTAGCAGTAGAACTCTCCCCGACCTCATATCTGGAGCCAAGGGTGGACAAATACAACCTCTTGTGGGGAGGCTGCTCAGACTCGAGAATATCATCCCTACAGTTAACAGGTGGTGGTATGTATAGAGATGGTGGTAGTGATGGTAGTGGAGGTGATGGTAATGCGGCAGTAACTGCATTAATAAGGGCCTGAGTAGATGTTATCCTGAGTGTCTGGATTTAGGTTGGACACCCATATGATGGTAGTAATGGTGATGGCATAGGTAGTGGTGATGAATGTGTAGGTGGGGCCATGCTCCTAACAAGGCGCTCCCCTGTAGAGGGTGGTGATAGTGAGATGGGTGGTAATGGTGATGCAGTATTCATGGCCAGAAGTCTCTCAACCTTTGTCTCTGGTGGAAGGGATATGGAAGTCTGAGGCCGAACGGTAATCCTAGCCCCAATAGTAATGTCAGTAGAGTGTGGTGGTATAACAGGCTCTGTTCCCTCAGGTGGGAAAACAGGCTCATCAATAGGTACAACAATAACAGAGTCGGCCAGAGCTAAGTGCTCCTTCTTCTCCTCCTCCTCGTCCTCATCATCCTCATCCTCACCATCAGCATCATCCCCAGATGAATCGCCGTCAACATCATCTCCATCATCATCCTCACCATCAGCATCATCCCCAGATGAATCGCCGTCAACATCATCTCCATCATCCTTGTACTCCTCTGGATCCTCCTCGGGATCCGACTCAGTAACATATCTGGGTGACTCAGCAGTAGGTGAATCAACAGGAGGTAATGGCTGCTCCTCAGCTAGAAACTCATGCTCATCCTCTAATGGTATATACTCAGGGTATATAGGCTCTGGCACGTAGTCAGGATCATGTGCCTGTACGAACATAGGCTCACGCTCATCCTCGTCTTGAGGAACTGGCGGTGTCTGTGGATCCTCTAGGCCTGGTATGTAATCCGGTGATGGTGGGGCTACTGGCTGCATCGGGAGTCTGTCGTATCCTAATACGATGACCCGTGGGATGCCTCCCTCAGATATCTCCTCATCATCGGCTCCCCAGAAGGCTCTGCCAGGCTCAGAGTCGGTGTAAACGGAAGTGTAGGTAACCGCAGATGTCGCAGAAGACATGACTACTGCAAAAAGCAAAAATAACCTATATAAGTATTACTTATAGGAAAGATCGGTATGATATGTCTATAAGCTTTAATTATAAGAGTCTTATAGTAATATACTTAGTATATTTTATATACGCATATATCAATCATGTAAGCACTTAGTACCCTACTAATGTTAAAATAGTGTGTATCATGTAAGCATATATGTGCTAGATGTAAACAAGTAATGCATGTATGTCCCTCACAAATCCCATTTGTGAAAATAGTGTTTGAAAATGGTTATAGTCCAGACAAAACTTTTGACCTGGTTCTCTATAACCTTGGCTCTGATACCAATCTGTAACACCCTCAAATCTGGGTCGCAGCGGAATGTTGAATATCCGAGGGCGTTACTTTATGGATCAATAGCACAAGATATGAGAACGACCACTAAACGTGTCGTTTGAAAAAGATACATTGGATTAACAAAATACTTGTTTGTTACATAAGCCCATGGCTTCAAATTGTTCAACAATATAAATAAAGATTCTGGTTTATAACAATTGTCCCCAAAATGTAATAAGACCCCAAATCTTAAGTGTTGACTCTTTAATTATTGACTTCCAATGTATCATCGCACCTCGTGCCTTATTGACCTGAAAAACATGCTTAAAATATCAACATAAAGTTGGTGAATTCATAGGTTTATGTAAATCAATAGTAGGACCGTAAGATTTCCAAGTGTATGATTAAGCAACAAATGCAAACATCATAAAAAGTAATTACGTTTTCCTAAGCTCATGACACTGAAGCTCGACATGTATGAATGCAATATATTGCCAATGAATGCCCGTGAATGATGTTTTAACCCGCAACATCCCAAATCCGACATGGTATACGTTCGTTCCCGGTGATAGCTAATCACCCGAACGGGGATTGTCAATCCCAAATAGATCTATCTATAACATTCGCGCTCACAATCCAGTAATTGACAGTTCATGATAAAGGGCTCAGTGGGTTATCGCTACTTAGGCAAACACGTAATCATTGTATAAAATGTACACTTGCGTCCAATTTGTAAAACAAGCATGTTCTCACCCCAAAGATGTAAATCATTTAAGAAATTGTAAAACATGGGGCTATGAACTCACCTTAGTAAATAGTCCTCTGAAATGATAATAGATATCCAAGTATGAATCACACCGTCAAATACCTAAGTAAATACGGCCAGTCTTAGTCTACAAATTTTACGGCTAAAGACTAATGTATAAACTACAATAGAATTGCTAAGTTTATATATACTTTATCACGTGTGTTTGTGCACGATGGATTTAATGTCGTTATATCCGAATGATGGCTCTTGGAAAAGTAATACTATTAATACAGATCTAGTATTATGTGTAAACGTTTAATTATAAATATCCATAATTTATTTAAGTCGTGGTTAACTTTATTATAATAATAAGATAAATATATAAACTCGTCCGATTCGTTTAGAGTGTTTACAAAAAAATCACTTATCTTTATAAAAACCCTAGTGTATTTCTATAATAACCAAACAGAACCCCTAGTATATGAAAATGTACCATTTTACACTTATAGACCCATTAAATTTTTCACGTTGGATACATTGTTTATCCCTCCAACTTTACAAAGTTTTACACTTTAACTCCTTATATGTTCTAAACATCCCCTTAAGCATTAGAAGTGTCATGAATAGTCCCTCAATTTACTAAAATAGTGAATTGGCAGTTTTAAACCCTCAAGCTTCAAAACTGACACATTTAGTCCCTTAACTTGTAAAAATCGCATTTTAACTCCAATTAAGTTCTAACAAGTAACATTAGATTTCATTAAGCTCCAATAAGCCATATAAGCTGTCCCAGCTTATAAATAAGCTCGGGAGAGCTTATTTTGGCTTGATGGACCTTATTAGGCCTGTTAAGGTCCAACAAGTGTTTTAGAGGTCCGATTATGTTTTAAAAAGCACTAAAGCATTTGTTAAGCTTATTTAAGCTACACAAATCTGTTTGGCTTATTAATAAGCTCGGATGAGCTTATTTTGAGCTTATTGGGCTCGTTGGCCCAACAACCTTAACCAAAAGTTTGCAAAAAGGGTTCCTTAGGTTGTACAATTTATTTTCTAGACTCATTAGGCTTATTTAGGTCTGATTAAGCTATTTTCATTTCATGGCTTATTAAATAAGCATTTAAGCTTGTTAACGGGCTTATTGGGTCTGATGTGAGCCCGTTAAGTGTTGTGCATGTTTGGGCTTAATTCATTTGGGTCCATTAACTTGTCCTAGTTTATAATAATCCTCATAAGTTGGTTAAGCTCTCAAATAAGCCGTCCAAGCTTATCGGTGGCTTATGGACCTCGTGGGTTCACAAAATTGGGCCGTGAAGTCCCAATAAGGGTCCGTTTGGTTTAAAAAGGTATAAGGGCTTTATATTGGTTAAAATAAGTTTGTAGGATTCTAAATAAGCTCGTTGAGCTTATAAATAGGCTGTGGGTTTTTCCTGATGGGCTTATTGGGCCCCTTTGGTTTGTTCGTGGTCATTTGGGCTTGAAAAAGGCCCGATAGAAAATCCACTTGTGCATGTAACTTATACACAAGTTCATAGGTTTTCTAGGTAAGTTAATAAGCTCAAATAAGCTTATTACAAAGCCGTGGCTTTTCAATACTTAGGCTCGTTATGGACTTGCGAGTCCATTTAGGGTCTAATAACTTGTATAGAGTTAATACGAGTCTTATAAGCATATAAGTCCCTTAATAAGCTTGTGGAGCTTATTAATAAGCTATGGGCTTATTGTGGGCCTATTAGTGGTTTGTTAGGCCCGTTAGAGTTGTGTTAGGGTTTTGTAACTTATCTCGACCCATCTTGAACAACCCTAGTGCGTATATTTATAATGTACACCCCTTTATCATGCCAAAAAGTCGTTAAGTATTATGATATGTGATGTGTATGTAGTTTTCGTTCCCAACATGTGTTGCCAAGCCTCACGGCCAAATCTTTACGTGTGCGTGTAAAGTTTAAATGTTTGAGCGTATTCACAAGGTCCTATTATGTGCCTTATGGCTTTGGTTCACCACATAAGTCGATATACGTTATGTATATTAAGACATGTATGTAGGTTGTGCCACGCTAGGCATGACCCACATTTAATTTTGACATCATAAGCTAAACGTGCCTTATGGCACATGACAACATAAAACTTAGACATGTATACAAGCTAAGATACTTCCAAAAAGTCCTAGCCTATTGAATGTGGGTGTCGTGTAGTCGTGTGGAAACCCGAATAGTACCCCAAATCCTAGCTTAAACCCGTATCCTACTTGCTTCCAAACTCGTAAACGTATAACCTCCTTAGCTCCTTGCTTTATTAGAAGATAACCTAAGTTGCTTGTTTAAGAGTGGTGTCAAGTTTATGAGGGTGTTTGTTCTCGGCTGTGATGATATCCGAAACAAAAGGGAAAACAATATGGTTTTGCTTGAGAGTGTTTGTGAGTTTGAGAGTTGTAAGAAAATGTTTGAGTGTCAATATGAGATGGTATATATAGGCTCATGAGCTAGTTGTTCTCTCTAGTCCTAAACCAAACCGAACCGTTCCCTAACAAGGTGGTTTTAAGTTTCTAGTTAAGCACTCATGGTTTTGCTAATACCCTCCTAGTACACTCCTTAATTGCAAGATAGTTGTACAAGATTTCTTAAGATTTGAAAATCTTAAGTGTTGTATGTGGGTGATTTCCTAGCCACGGCAAAACAAGGGCAAAGGGAATGTCATTTTGTTATTATCCTTTGTGTATTAGGATGTCTAGGGAACATTTTGTACATGCCTTAATTAATCCCTAGATGTCCATGTACTTATCATGAGATTTAAGAAGATTTATTAATGGATTTGGTGTCTAAAATTCGGCCATAGTGGGGATTTCACAATATTTGATTTAATTTTTATGTTTAAGGTTTCAAAGTGGGTATTGTTTGAGTCTAGGTGAGTCTAGGTATTTCTGGGGTGTGTCCAAATGTATTTTATTGTGAAACGTAAACCTTTTATGTGACCAATAAAAATAAACACGCAAAGTTTATAATTATCTTTTTAATAATTATATATTACTTAGTTGATGTTAACCTTAATTTATTTGATGACCATTTACATTAAATAATTATTTCTAGTCTACGCGATTTAGCTTAAAAGTAAATATTAAAAGTAAACGCGTATCGGACTAAAATAAATAGTGACGAATAATAGGAGTTGTAAATGACCTGAAATTGAGAAATGTTACAGACCCATAATGGTTAATCAAACCCTTAGACATCCATCATATGAGTGTTACATAGACTTGAGCTTTTAGCTTGGTCGCGTGTAACACGTATGTGTTTGTATTGTGTAGCTTGTGTTGATATTGTTTGGAACCTGCTTGTGCATCAGGTGAGTTTCATAGTCCCTCTTTTCACATCGCTTTTAAATTGGGATGTAAATTATGCAAATGGATTTGAAATGTTCTAATTACTATGATTATGTGTTTTTATTTTGAAAGTGTATGGACTTTACTTGGCTATTGTATGTTACGTGCTAAATGCTTATGTGTATTTGGATCGGGGGTAACGTTCCTACCTATTTGTTGTGATATCAGGATCGAGGGTAACGTTCCTACCCATTTGTTGTGATATCGGGATCGAGGGTAACGTTCCTACCCATTTGTTATGATATCGGGATCGAGGGTAACGTTCCTACCCATTTGTTGTGATATTGGATCGAGGGTAACGTTCCTACCCATGTGAAGTGATGGTTTTAATGGATCGGGGGTAACGTTCCTACCCAAGTGTTGATACTTGTTGGATCGAGGGACACGTTTCGTTCCCATGCTCGTTATGGTTACATTTGCATGTTAGCTTGTATGATAGTACAGTAATTGTCCTGCCATGTTTGCATTAATCACAGTAATTGTTTATAAGCTTTGATTTTCGTGTCTTAAACCTATGACTCTCACCAACCTTTGTGTTGACGTTTTAAGCATCATTTTCAGGTAACCATCTTGAGGATGTTGAAGTTAGGAAGAGTGGCTAGTGAGACCGTAGGCTTGCATGCGGAGTCATTCTCCTAGAGATTTTATTTATGTCATTTGAATTGTTTGATACTTGGTTGTTATTTGATTGTTTAGACTTTTGGAGTATGTTTCCTTGTGGTATGACTTTGCTATCGTAATGCAAGACTCCTTTATCTTGTGTTAGATATTGTCATGACACAATTTGTCTTATTTTTTTATCTATTTCATATAGTTCTCTCTATTGTTGACACTATTGTGTTGTGATGATATCCATTATGTTACGCCTCGTGTTTCCGCCTAGGCGGGGTGTAACAGAATGGTATCAGAGCCTTTGGGTATAGAGAAGTAGGTGGTTGAGCCTAGACTATAACCTAGGAGTCCTTCATGTAGATGCATTTAGGGCTTGAGTGTTTAATGATATAATTGCTATGCTTCCCCTCTATTTTTGCATAGCTTATATATCTCGTATTTTGCTAAGTTTTCATTTTAGTTATTTTGCCTACCATTATCTGATATGATATGTATTACTTTCTTAGTATTTTAGCTATGTTTTTCCCCCACCCGTAAGAAGTCTCGTTGGGGAACCGTTTTCCCAATTGGACTTAAGCGTTATAAGGAGCCTCTTATGGAACCGGATAGGATAGTTGATCGTTTGTTAGATGCGCGTAATAGGGTTGGACCCGCGGAGTGGGGTGATTCTTGCGAAGGTAAAGTAAAATGAATGCGAGACCCAGCATAGGTTTATTCCGTCTTTTACCTTGTCACATTGTTATTGATTAATTCTTTCGAATATCTGGTATTTTAGAGGCGTTGCGAGACTTTCGTTCCTTTATGTCATGTTCGACTTTATCTTTATATAAGTAAGTAGTTATTTGTTGGAACATCCTTTATGTGTTATGTGGTAGTGATTTAAGATGTGAAATGTGGTTTATGTGCTTATATGTGAGTAATCATTGAGATGTGTAGTCTTGGAAGTAAGTACACGTGTGAAAAGAGGAAATTATAATTATGACGGCCGACATAATTATAAAGGCATCACACATGTGGACTTGTGACTATGATTGCATTGATTGATGTTTGTTTGTTACTTGGTAGTGTGAGGTGTGGTAATGTTTGCAATCCTAATAAGGATGGCTATATGGTTAGGGAAATATTCTCTTAACCTAATGTACAGATATGTTATGGATAGTTGTGTAGATAGTAAGTTTTCCTTCTATCTAACATTTGCAGATACATATTAGTACTACTATTACTATTATTGAGGTTGTTCGTTTGCTTGATTATTCGTTCGGATTCCTAACTCTATGTGTAGAATCCCTTCGTCGTACTTGTTGTAAGGAGGTCCTATCTTCCTATTCGACGTCTTAATGAATATTGGTTGTTCGGATCTGCTGCTTTTGGTTATTAGTACATTTAACTGGTTTTCCTGTAAGAATATCAGAATTTTTTTCTTTTAAGCACTATTTGTTCGTGACAATTTAGTACGAATATTTACTCCCTTGTATATCTCTTGGTTTTTGTAACCCGTTGGCGACGTGTTAGTATCGATGCTTTTAGGTTTGCTCTGTTGATCGTTATTTCGGATAAGACCTTATGTTTTCTTTTGGATCAGTAACGTCTTGCATAAGTTTCTCTTGTATAAGTTCGTTTCATTTTATTCTGAGTATATGGTTTTTGGTATTTTCTTTCGTTTTCAAACAACAGAATGGTGTTAGAGTCTGTACGTTGTTTTAAAATCCCTTTTGGTATTGCGGTGTCCTTTGTTTGAGTAGCATATAGTATAATTGATGTCGAATTATAAAAAAACCCTTTTGAAGAATATCTTGGTGATGTTTGGAGAAAACTGTGTTTAAAATGATTATTGTGACTAAAATGTGTTTAAAATGATCGTTGTGAATAGAACATGTTTAAGTGGCCTATACAATTAAGTTATGAAAATTTTCGTGTGGTTATTAAATTCTAAGTTTTATTATAAAAAGTAGGTTTAAAATGATTCATGGTAGTAAGAGGCGATACACCATTAGATAACTATCTCTAGATTTTTAGGACAACCATGATTAAAATGAATTTTACAAAGATTAGACTTCAGACATTTTTTTTAATGATTTTTATATTTAAAACGACTTTCTTTATTTTAAATTAATTTTTTTATAAAAACATTATTTAATTGGTTCTTTCGAGTAAAGTCGATTGTTGATATAATAATTTTGTTTTTCGTATTTATAAGTTCTGGTGCGTAATGATTTTCGTTATGTGTTTCTTTTGTCGTGGTACGCCTGTTGATTTTTTTTCGTTTGCGTTTTCACTCGGTACATATATGTATCCTTTCTTTCAAAGGACTCTTATGTCATTTTATCCACGTCTATTTGCATATGTGGAATTCCCTATATGTATTCTAGCCGTGATTCAATATTCGTTCGTTATCCTATTCGATAGTTCGTAATCCTTAGAATTTGTTGATATCGTCGGGTTGTGGAAGCTTTGGTGTGATTGTGGGAATGGGTTGATTGTCCAAGAATAAGGTCGTGATAGTATGTCATAAAAAGGTGGTTAGGATATCGTTGGAAGGTGATGAGATACTTTGGGTTCAAGGTGAACGTACTCAAGGAGTCACAAAAACCTTATTGAACACGAAGGTAGATGAACCGAAAGTGAGTGATACTTCCGCCGTACGAGATTTTGTTGATATGTTTTGAAAGACTTGTCAATGACTACCACAATGACAAGTTGAGTTCCGCAGAGATTTAATTCCTAGAGCGACGCAGGTAGCGAAGTCTCTAAATCGTCTAGCACCCTCAGAAATGCAAGAATTGCCTGAACAACTTCAAAACTTGCAAGACAAAGGTTTCATACGACCTAGTCATTTTCCGTAGGGAGCACCAGTGTCGTTTGTTAAGAAGAGAAGCATGAAGTTTATTTGAAGTTAGTGTTGGGATTGCCGAGGAAGGAGAAGTTGTATGCTAAGTTTACTAAAAGTGAGGCAGTGAAGAATTGGGAAGTACCTACGACACCATCCGAGATGTGATTATTCTTAGGATTGGCAGGTTACCTACCTATGTTTCATCGCAAAATTTTCTAAGATTGTTAAACCCATTACTTCCCTTACTAAGAGGAATCAGAAGTATGAATGGGGGCGCAAAACGAGAAGAGGCTTTCTAGACTTTGAAAAATAATCTATGTAATGCGTCAAAATTGTCACTTCTTGATGGAGTTGAAGATTTTGTAGTTTACTGTGATGCTTCAAATAAGGGATTGGGTTGTGTACTTATGCAAAGAAATAAGGTAATTGCTTATGCGTAAAGGCAATTAAAAATCCACGAGAAGAATTATACAACACATAATCTAGAGTTAGGAGCAGTGGTGTTTGCTCTAAAAACATAGAGACATTATTTGTATGGTACAAAAAGTTTCATTTACACGGATCATAAAAGTCTCCAACACATATTTGATCAAAAGGAGTTGAATATGCGCCAAAGGAGGTGGATCAAATTATTTAGTGATTATGAATGTGAAATTCGCTATCATCTGGGTAAAGCGAATGTGGTGGCTGATGCATTAAGTAGGAAGGAACGGGTGAAACCAAAACGTGTACGGGCAATGGCTATGACTATTCAATCTGGAGTAAAAGGAATGATACTGGCAGCTTAGGGTGAGGCGTTCAAACAGGAGAACGTACTTGCTGAAAGGTTACATGGTTTAGATCAGTAGATGGAAAGGAAAGGAGATGGAAGTTTGTACTTTATGGATCGAACATGGGTTCCGTTAGTAGGAGGTGTGAGAACAACAATTATGGATGAGGATCATAAGTCTAGGTATTCCGTACATCCTGGAGCGTATAAGATGTACTATGATCTTCGAGATATGTACTGGTGGCCGGGAATGAGGAGGGATATTGCTACATATGTTAGCGAATGTTTAACTTGTGCAAAGGTGAAGGCTGAGCATCAAAGACCTTTGGGCTTATTACAACAACCAGAGATACCTGAATGGAAGTGGGAAAACATCACCATGGACTTCATCATAAAGTTACCTAGAACAAGGAGTGGGCACAATGCGATATGGGTTGTAATTGATAGATTTACCAAATCAGCACATTTTCTAGCAATACGTGAAGATTATATTACGGAGAAATTGGCGAGGTTGTACACCGATGAAATTGTCACGCGTCATGGAGTGTCTGTGTCGATTATTTTAGATCGTGATGCATGGTATACATCTCGTCTCTGGAAAACATTTCAGAAAGCCTTAGGAATGCGATTGGATATGAGCACGGGTTATCACTCTCAGACAGATGGACAGAGTGAACGTACAATTCAGACGTTGGAGGATATGTTAAGGGCGTGTGTGATAGACTTTGGTGGCATTTGGGATGTCCACCTACCGTTATCTGAGTTCTCTTATAACAACAGTTATTACACTAGCATTTGGTGTGCTCCGTTCGAAGCACTATATGGAAGAAAATATAGGTCACCCGTGTTATGAGCTGAAAGTAGGGAAGGTAGTTTGATTGGACCCAAATTGGTGCAGGAAACGACTGATAAAGTAGTGGTTATAAAAGAGAAGCTCAAAGCGGCGAGCGATAGTCAAAAGAGCTATGTTGACAACAGGCGTAAACTGTTGGAATTTGAGGTTAGAGATTGTGCCATGCTAAAGGTGTCGCCTTGGAAGGGGAGGTTCATTTTGGGAAGAAGGGTAAGTTAGCCTTGAGGTATGTAGGGCAATTCAAGATCCTTAAGAGGATCGGCCCTGTAGCTTATCGGTTAAGATTGCCTAAGGAATTGATTGGTGTACATGACACATTCCATGTGTCAAATTTAAAGAAGTGTTTGGGGAATGCTAATTTAAATGTGCCATTGAATGAAATCAAAATCGACAAGGCTTTACATTTTGTTAAGGAACCTGTAGAAATTATGGATCGTGAGGTTAGGAGTTTGAAACATAGTAGAATACCACTTGTGAAAGTTCATTGGAATTCAAAGCGTGGTCCTGAGTTCACTTGGGAACGCGAAGGCTTTATGAAGTCTAACTATCCTCAGTTATTTGTTGATCGTGCGGTTGAACCAACTAGATAAATCTCAGGATGAGATTTCCATAAGGAGGGGATACTGTGACAACCGTGATTTGAGCAAGTTAGTTTATACCTTTAGAAATGGCTAAGTGTCCATTTTGTATGTTTTTTACGTGGTATGTGTTCTATATGTATGTTGAAGTGGTTTACATATGTGCATGATGTCATTTTAGAGGTAAATGATTATCTTATTTTGTGTGCATATGAGTTTGGTGTTAACTATTCCATTTGTTCACCTGTGGTGATAATGGAAATGAAAGACGTATTACATGCATTGCTACGTTGATTCTTGGTTTTTAAGAGTTAACCATTTGTAAGAAGTGTAAGTTATTGGAAAGGAAGCATGTGAGTGAAATATGGAAGTTCGCAGTAGACTTTCCATAAATACAAAGTGAGATGTGAAATGAAAAGTTATTTTTAGAAAGTCTAGTAGGTGGCGTTTATGTAAAAATGTTTACTCAAATTAGCTTAGGTTTTTATAAAAACTTAAGGTAATGTAAGTAATAGGGTAATTAATAAATAAATAAATAAATATATAAAATAATGAATAGGGGGGACGATCAGCATATAGAGTTTAAAAGGATTTAGGAGTGCTAAATTTGTAAAAGTGGAATTATAGGGGGATTAGGATACCATTTAGATATATTAGAAGAAACCTAGTTCACAAACAACTCCTTCCCTCTCCATCTTGGTCGAAATCACAACCCCCATAGCCAAAGAAATATCGAACTCCATTGTTGATCCAAGGAAACCTCAAGAATCATTCTTTAGGTTCTAACATTCAAGGTAAGCATGTTAATCCTATCTAATTTATATATTCATGTAACCCTAATTATGATGGATCATTAGGGTTTAACACTTTTGTAATTAATGGGGATATGATCATGCTAGTGTGTTTGTAGTTTAATTACGATCATAATGGTGCAATCGGTTAGGTATAAAACGCGTTAGATCATGATTTTAGTTATGGCATATTTTTGGGTCTTATTCAACGAATGATATCTTGATGATAAAAAAGATTATTGATATGTTTCTTGAGCCTATGAATAAGCTGAATGTGTCAAATTTAAAGAAGTGTTTGGGGAATGCTAATTTAAATGTGCCGTTGAATGAAATCAAAATCGACATGGCTTTACATTTTGTTGAGGAACCTGTAGAAATTATGGATCGTGAGGTTAGGAGTTTGAAACGTAGTAGAATACCACTTGTGAAAGTTCGTTGGAATTCAAAGCGTGGTCCTGAGTTCACTTGGGAACGCGATGACTATATGAAGTCTAACTATCCTCAGTTATTTGTTGATCGTGCGGTTGAACCAACTAGAAAAATCTCAGGACGAGATTTCCATAAGGAGGGGATACTATGACAACCGTGATTTGAGCAAGTTAGTTTATACCTTTAGAAATGGCTAAGTGTTCATTTTTTATGTTTTTTACGTGCTATGTGTTCTATATGTATGTTGAAGTGGTTTACATATGTGCATGATGTCATTTTAGAGGTAAATGATTATCTTATTTTGTGTGCATATGAGTTTGGTGTTAATTATTCCATTTGTTCACGTGTGGTGATAATGGAAATAAAAGACGTGTTGCATGCATTGCTACGTTGATTCTTGGTTTTTAAGAGTTAAGCATTTGTAAGAAGTGTAAGTTATTGGAAAGGAAGCATGTGAGTGAAATATGGAAGTTCGTAGTAGACTTTCCATAAATAGAAAGTGAGATGTGAAATGAAAAGTTATTTTTAGAAAGTCTAGTAGGTGGCGTTTATGTAAAAATGTTTACTCAAATTAGCTTAGGTTTTTATAAAAACTTAAGGTAATGTAAGTAATAGGGTAATTAATAAATAAATATATAAAATAATGAATAGGGGGGACGATCGGCATATAGAGTTTAAAAGGATTTAGGAGTGCTAAATTTGTAAAAGTGGAATTATAGGGGGATTAGGATACCATTTAGATATATTAGAAGACTCCTAGTTCACAAATAACTCCTTCACTCTCCATCTTGGTCGAAATCACAACCCCCATAGCCAAAGAAATATCAACCTCCATTGTTGATCCAAGGAAAACCTCAAGAATCGTTGTTTAGGTTCTAACATTCAAGGTAAGCATGTTAATCCTATCTAATTTATATATTCATGTAACCCTAATTATGATGGATCATTAGGGTTTAACACTTTTGTAATTAATAAGGATATGATCATGCTAGTGTGTTTGTGGTTTAATTACGATCATAATGCTGCAATCGGTTAGGTATAAAACGCGTTAGATCATGATTTTAGTTATGTCATATTTTTGGGTCTTGTTCAACGAATGATATCTTGATGATAAAAAAGATTATTGATATGTTTCTTGAGCCTATGAATAAGCTCAGAGAGTCTAGTTTTCAAAAAGTCCAGCCACGAAAGGTTTTGAGGTCGGGAAGTTAGTTAAATAATTTTGGAAGAAAAGTTGTTAAAACAGTAAATACGGGTTAGATTTGGGCACCCTTACTTAAAATTCGAATTAAGCTTAGCCAAAACACAGAGGTCAAGTTCTATATGTCTATTAATCTCACACCAAAATTTAGCCTCTGATTAGTTGTCTAAGTAGGCTAATTAGGGCCATACATTTATTGTGCAATCAAATCCGAATAGGGACTGTTTTGAAGTTTGATTTTCTTAGGAGTACTTGTGCATGTAAATGGCTTTTGGGAATCAAATGGTAGTTATAGAACACATAAAGAAACATAGACGATTTTTGGTATAATTTATAAAGGTCGTCAAGTAAGGTTTTTAAGTTAGTCAAGACACACTAAAATTTTGCATTTTTGAATAAATTGTAGTTAACTAATGTAACGTGTTAATGAGGAGGTCAAGGTTGGGCATGGTGTCGGGGTGACCCATGATGGTTATTCAAACCCTTAGACATCCATCATATGAGTGTTACATGGACTTGAGCTTTTAGCTTGGTCGCGTGTAACACGTTTGTGTTTGTATTGTGTAGCTTGTGTTGATATTTTTTAGATGCTGCTTGTGCATCAGGTGAGTTTCATAGTCCCTCTTTTCACACCGCTTTTAAATTGGGATGGAAATGATGCAAATGGATTTGAAATGCTTGAATTACTATGATTATGCGTCTTTATTTTGAAAGTGTATGAACTTTACTTGGCTATTGTATGTTACGTGCTAAATGCTTATGTGTATTTGGATCGGGGGTAACGTTCCTACCCATTTGTTGTGATATCGGGATCGAGGGTAACGTTCCTACCCATTTTTTGTGATATCAGGATCGAGGGTAATGTTCCTACCCATTTCTTGTGATATCAGGATCGAGGTTAACGTTTTTACCTATTTGTTGCGATATTGGATCGAGGGTAACGTTCCTACCCATGTAAAGTGATAGTTTTAGTGGATCGGGGGTAACGTTCCTACCCAAGTGTTGATACTTCTTGGATCGAGGGACACGTTTTGTTCCAATGCTCGTTATGGTTATATTTGCATGTTATCTTGTATGATAGTACAGTAATTGTCCTGCCATGTTTGCATTAATCATAGTAATTGTTTATAAGCTTTGATTTTCGTATCTTAAACCTATGACTCTCACCAACCTTTGTGTTAAAGTTTTAAGCATCATTTTCAGGTAACCATCTTGAGGATGTTAAAGTTAGGAAGAGTGGCTAGTGAGACCGTAGGCTTGCATACGGAGTCATTCTCCTAGAAATTTTATTTATGTCATTTGAATTGTTTGATACTTGGTTGTTATTTGATTGTTTAGACTTTTGGAGTATGTTTCCTTGTGGTATGACTTTGCTATCGTAATGCAAGACTCCTTTATCTTGTGTTAGATATTGTCATGACACATTGTGTCTCATTTGTTTATCTATTTCATATAGTTCTCTCTATTGTTGACACCATTGTGTTGTGATGATATAAATGATTTTACGCCTCGTGTTTCCACCTAGGCGGGGTGCGACAGCCAAAGGTGGGTCTTCCAAAACACCCACTGGCTCCAAAACTGTCCATTTGAAAAGAAAGAAAGAGTCTAGCTCGGTCATGTACTCCAACCTAAGCCAGACTTTAGCTTCCACTCTAGTAGTTGTTGAAATGTATAAAGAGGACCAGCAAGCAATTGGTGGCCCAACCTCTTTAGGGGTCACCAGTGAAGCAAGAGCCAATCCTCAGCTCTGTAGTGGTATGTCAACATTTAATTTAAATGAGCCTATTTATTTAGCATCTTTCATTATTCACTCTGAGTCTGCATCAGGAAATGATGCTTTAGTAGTTTCCATAGCTGAAGCTGATCCTGGAAAATCTGCTCCTAGTGATTTTATACCTCAATAATAGGGTATGAATGAAGGAACCCAAAACACTTCATATGATCACTTATTTGCAGGTACTGACCCACATGTTCTTGTAGATAAAACCCAATCTATTAGTGAAGGGTTAGAAACTGTCCTCACTTAACCCACAACAAGAAAAGGGGCCAGCTCAATTACTAGACAAGTTAAGGAATATGAAACCTCAAGAACAATCAAGTTGGAAGATCTAGCAAAACTGGTGGCAAGTGTTCAGCCAAGCTTCAAAGACCTGGACTCACTTGAAGATGATCCTATCATTGTTGTTAATGACAGTGATGAAGATGAGGAGGCAGACGAAGTTCATGCTACTACAAATGCTAAAACTGAAGATGCTTCAGTTCCTAAATCCTCATCTCCCATATCTTCTCCAATTCAAGAGCTTACCAACCAAGTCCTCATTCTCCAATCTCAAAAGCATAAACTGGAACTTGAGAAGAACAAAGCTAAAGTTGAATTTTCTCTCCTTAGAGCTCAACCCTCCTTTCCCAACATCGGACAGCTCAATGAGCTTCTGGTAATGTCTTTACAAACTAAATTCTCAAAGATTTTATTTGCTCATGACTTTAGCAGCTCACTACCAACTGAGCTGAAGGAACTCCCCTCCAAGTTTAATGAATTAACTGAAGAAGTAAAATGCCTAAAGAAACAAGTTCATAATTTGGAAATTGAGCTGGCATGAGAGTTGAAAGAAATTCCTACCAAGTTGGAAGACTTTACCAAGATTGTCACAAGTCTTACATCTCAAGTTGCTGAACTGAAGACACTTAAGTGGGAACTCCTACCAGAATTTCTTTCTGTTCCAACACAAGTTGAAGTGATTCAGGCTAAACTCAAAACCTTGGATGCTCTTCCATGTCTCCACCACAAAGTTACTAATGCCTTGAATCAGTTCGCTTAGGCTGTTGCATCAAAGAAAACTAAAGATGATAGTGTTCCTTCAGCGGGGCAAGCTGGTACTCAACCTGCTAAGGGGGATAATAACACAAATCAAGACACCATATCTTAGTTATTCCAAAGAAAAAAAAGTTGTAAAGAATGCAAACCTGAACAAACATCAATCAAACTACCACCTACAACACCAATCATTCCTCCAGTCATCACAACCACCTCAACTTAAATGCAATCTCCTTTTCTCCAAAGTCTACCAAAAAGCTCCTCTTAACCAAAGGGAGAGCATATCAAGAAAGACAAGGGCAAAATAGCCTTGTCTTCAGAGGAGGCTAAGAAAGAGAGTACTGACAGTGATTCTGATGATGATGAAACTCGCATGACTGTGTCTATGGTTGAATCATCTAGAATGAAGAAAGTAAAGCAGTTTGATTTTATCACTAAAGATGGAAAGCATATTCATCTAACTGGAGAACAAATCAATCAACAAAAGAAGATAGAGGAAGAGGCCAAAGCTAAAGCAGCTAAACGTGAAAGTAAGGTAAGAAAAGAAGAGTTGGTTCATCTTCTTAGTCCAGAGGTGGTGAACAAGTACTACAATGACAAGATACAGTATGATAGATACTGTGACAAAATGCTGAATAAAATAGCATAATCAAGAATCACCAACTATGATGTCTTAACAAAAAAGGTCCTAATTACACTTAAAGTGTACAGAGATGATGGTACAAGTGAAATTATTCCCAATTTCAAAGCTAGTGATCTGCACCTTGGTGAATGAAGAGAAGTGATGAATGCATGTACTAATAGAA
Source organism: Tanacetum coccineum (assembly GCA_026074375.1). NCBI lineage: Eukaryota > Viridiplantae > Streptophyta > Magnoliopsida > Asterales > Asteraceae > Tanacetum > Tanacetum coccineum. Next base: position 4,066 of record BQNB010020119.1, on the reverse strand, counting down.
CTAGAAAAGGATGGAAAATCATCTATGACCAGATACGTACAAGAACGGGCTACATTCACACAACTAAAGCAGAACTCGGCATAAACTTAGATATTCCTCTAAGTGAACAGGACTCTCTCGACAAACTAAATGATCTTGCAAACAAGAAGAGAAAACATCCTCATGACATCCATGACTACTTCAAAGAAAACAAAAGGCTTTAGTCATTAGTTCAGTATAAAGATCATTTAGCTGGTATTGTGCTAAATGAACCTGTCCTTGGTCTGATCATATTCAACTCCTACCATAGATAGGAATTTGTTACCATTGAAGATCTGAAAGATTTCCTGAATACAATGTTGTACACTATATAAGAAATCTTCTTCAGATGTCATCAAGGTCCTAGGCTGGATGATCATGCTAGGACCATCAGCTCCCTTTTGTTTACTGAAGTTGATAAAAGAAACCTAAATCCACTCAAGCAGATGAGAACCTTTGAACAACTAAGGCAGTAGAATTCAAATTGTTTGTAATAACTTTATTTTTTGTAAATTTAATGTTATGAAAGTTAGAATAAATGGTTATCACTTTATCTTGTTTAATTTATATTAGTGGTGTAAGAGGAAGTTGTTTTTCTCACTTTACTGATTTAAATTAGGCTGTTTGTATATTCAAATAGGGGGAGACTGTTGGGTTTAGTTCCTAAGCCCTTCAGTCTCTCGGTAGATTTAAACATAAAATCCCATAATTTTTACTCAAGCTGAGGTCTTTCAGTTTGAGTCATTGAAGATTCTTCAGCGTCAGCTCTTTAGGTCCTTAGAAGATTGGGAAGTATCTTCACTTCAGTTTATGCAGCGGATTAGAAACTAAAGAAGGCCTATGTAAATTGCTTTAGTTTAGCTTGGTTGACAATTCCAAGTTGAACGTTGTCTATCTCCTTAACAGAAGTTTGAAACTTTGTTTCACTTCTAGAAGGTTTACAAGGTGGAAAAAAGATTCTTTATGTCAAAAGGAATAAAACAATCTCCTTGGGAAAGACATCTAGAGTTGTTATAAAAGTACAACAATTTTTCCTTAAAGGACTATACCTGGTACTTTAGAGCACGTCTGCATTAAATGGTATCTCAACCACCCATTGGATGCATGACACATGTTCTAGGTTAACTTGTAAACCCTAATCCCTTTGCATATAAAAAGAAAGGGATTCCCATAGTAAATGTCATCTCTTCTAATTAATGTGATACACATTGAAGAGTTCATTTATCTCTCAAACAAACTGAACGGTACTACTAAAGCTAAAGCTTTAGTTTAGTCATAAGTAGTTTGTTTTCTTACTCTCTTAACTTTGGTTAGAGTTTAAGTTCGAAGGAGATAACATGCTTTAAAACGTCAACATAAAGTTAGTGAATCATAGGTTTATGTAAAAGGTAATGTAGGAATGCAAGATTTTCCCCGTGATAATGCAACAGATGCAAACATCACAAAATGTAATTACGTTTCCCTAAGCTCATGACACTGAAGCTCGACATGTATGAATTGCAATGTAAATTGCCAACATTGCCCGTGATGATGTTCTAACCCGCAACATCCCAAATCTGACATGGTATACGTCCGTTGTCTGGCAAACCGGCACAGTGAGCATGACTAACCCGAACGGGGATGTCAATCCCAAATAGATCTATTTATAACATTCGCGCTCACACAAAGTAATTGACAGTTCATGATAATGGGCTCAGAGGGTTATCGCTACTTAGGCAAACACGTAATCATGTAAAAATGTACACTTGCATCCAATCGTAAAACAATGCATGTTTCTCACCCCAAAAGTTGTAAATCATTGATATAGTAAAATATTGGGCTATGAACTCACCTCGGTAAAGGAAGTGAATGAAATAAATCAAGTGAATGAAAACGTCACGGATATGACCGAATGCAACCTAATTAAATATAGGTCGTATGAGTACTAAATACTTGAATAACTAATACCACATATAATTCTATATAGTTACATCACCACCTAAAAGTGTTTGTTTAATTTATAAAATTAAACACTTTAATTTGTACTTGTAAAATGAGTATTTATGTATTCGTGTTCGTAAAAATGGTATACTTGTCCAACAATTCGTTATTTGCATTAACTTTAATAATATTTTATAAATTATATAAAACTACTTTTATATAATTAATCGTTGTAACTTAAAAACGTCGTAACTTATTCGTTTTAACCCCGTTTTCATCAATAAAAACGTCATATCTTCTTCGTTTTAATCCCGTTTTCATCGTACCTTACATGTATGGATTCGTATTTGAAAAATCTAATCAAATATGAAATTTATTATATTCATATTTAACTGTTATGAACAATAACATAAGTGTAATTTATAATAAATACTTTTTATAAATTTTAATTGTTGAAATCGTATATTTATTGTATCTTATTTGTTTTAATTCGGTTTCTAGTGATTCTTATGTCCACGGCTTCATAATTAAATTTTATATCATCTAACATAGTCCTTGTCCATTGTATGTTTCTGTAAAAAAATTAGTTTTTATAAAATTACTTTTATAAAGTCACTTTTGTTTATTTTATTACATAAACATAAAAAAGTCATAACTAGTTCATTATCCATTTGTTTTTCAAGTTTCTTAACCTTTTTAGAATCCTACAAGTATCAACTTTATAGAAAATAATAAAAGAAATATCCTCAGATTTGAAAATATAGTTTTTATAAACTTAGTTTTATAAAAACACTTTTATACGCATAATCTCGTAAAAATCATAACTCCTTCGTTATTTATCAGATTTTCAAGTTTCTTATATGCTTACGATCATTATGAGTTGTATTATTTTTATAAAATATAAAATAAAGTGTTAATTAATTCGAATGAACAGTAGCATATAAAAGATTAATTAACTCATTTTATACACTTTTAAACTTTATAAAATTATCATGAGTCTTCTAATTTATAAATTAACATCCATGGTATATAATTTAATTCTTCTACATTGTGTCCATCATAATAGGTCCATATTGTCCAAGAAAATTATCCAACATATTTATTTACTTATCTAAACTTTATAATTAAATAAATAATCAATACTTGACAAATAATTATATAAACTATCCATTGCTTGTAAATCTTTGTTTTAAACATATTAACATATTTAAAACATCATCTTAACCATACATAAAATAAATTCGTGTATGTATACATATGATTTTATCTTATAAACTTTAATAAGAAAACCTAGGTGATGATTTAACTATACACAATTATATAATACATGAAATGAAAGTATTGAAAAGATTAGGGTCTTTGGTAAACCTTAGATGAATGTAGGATGAATGATGAACAAGATCAAACCCAACCAAGAAACCCTAATTAGAAAATTAGGTTTAGAAAACCCTAATTTTCTTAAAAACCCTAATTTGAAACCTTCCTTGTATAAACCCTTGTATAACCCAAACCAAGCTTCCAAGACACCTTATATATGCTTAATAATAACCCTTGAACACTTGTACTAGCTTAGAAATCAAAAACTATGATTGTGTATGTGAGTGAGAGTGATGCCGTAGGCTAGGAAGCTCAAGAGAGAGTTTCTTGCTTTGTTTTTGCTTTGAGAAATGATAAGTGTGTTTACTTACACTTTATGACCACTATTTATAGCCAAGTATGAAGGAAAATACCATTTAGCAAAACCAACCAAGGTTTTGGTTCCTTGTGTATCCGGTTATGGGAGCCAAGAATGACTAAGGAAATGGTTTATAAATGGTTTAGGGCTAGATAGAGTAGGGAGCATGTCATACCTTGTCCTTACTTTGTGTAAGAAGTGAAATGACCTTACTAACATGCTTGTCTAAAGCTTCATTCCTTGTCTTGTGGTCTTGCCGTGTTCTAGGAGCAAAGAGGGAGGGGACACAAATTAGGTAAAATGGTTGTTTGATCCATTGGTTAACAACAATGGCTGTTTATTCAAGTTAGTGGAGGTGTAGGGATTTAATTTCAAGTAGTATGTGTTGTATATGCATATAATTTGGTTAGGGGCTGATTTGGATAGTAGTTTATGAAGTTTTTAGGTATTATG
>BQNB010020118.1:18950-57964 GCA_026074375.1 Tanacetum coccineum | reverse complement strand
TATCTGTTTTTCTTTACGTTCATTTACTTGTTAATTATTCGATCTACGCTATTAAAAGTATGCAGGTTTCCCAACATTTAATGCCAAGAAGCGAATTGGAAACTTTAAAGATTGGTCAGGAACCTCGAACGGTGTTCTTGCATTCTATATGAGTGATCCACATTGATCCGAAGCTAAAATGAGATTTCTTTCTTTTATTAGTAGGATATAAGCAGTAGATAAGAGGAGCATAATCACTACCAATAAAAGGCTTATGTAGAAGAGATAAATATGTGCATACCTCAAAAAGATCAATGTGGCTAATGCATGATCAGTACGCTCGCGAATGGTGTCACTTTCATTCCATTGGTTATACCATGTATATTTCAGTCCCGCAGATGAAATATTGATGAGACCAACAACAATGGTATCTGGGATATGATGTACATTCGAAGAACCACCAACTTTGTCGCTAAGTTCACCAATCAAGTTTAATCAAGTTGAAATCACCAATAACAAGGCATGGTCCAACATGATGGGATCGATAAATAATAACATTACATACAGGAGCTCGTGATACTCAGTCATGTAGAGCATATACAAAGAACAATGATTGAAGAGATAAATAGACATGTGGAAACCGTAGAGAGGGAGGGGGTGAATACGTTTCCGTTTAAAAACTTTAGATCAAACATTATATCACTCTCTGGCGGTCCCATAAATATATAGGGGTCGCCTAGTACATTAGGGGGCCGCCTGATTTATAGGGACCACCTCCAAAAGAGGTTTTCGGAATAGATCTTTTGTTTCAAATCACCAATCAAGTTTGATGCAATATGAGATGTGTCGATAATAGATTTACAATAACTAGCGCATATTCTACCAATATATCCACACTCACAATGTTTACTACAAAGAACTACACAACCATGGCTAACACAACATACACAACAATTCACACAATCATAACCACAATGCAAGTGTAAAAGTAAAGTGATAAATGTAAAGACATAAGTAAAGAGAAAGGTAAAATAAAATGTAAACCGGACACGGTGATTTATAGTGGTTCGGTCACGAATCTCCTCTTCGACTTACTCTACTCTCTGAGTATCCAGCTCGAGAGTTACTTAACTAATCAACAAGCTCTCTTTCGGCAGAGAAAACCTTATACCGTTGCTTACATTATTTTCTGACACTAAGCTAGATGTCGAGTCCTTCTTCGGGTACAACCAAACTCGTTATGTTTTATGTCCCAACATAACAAACCTTGTGTTTTAAGGCCTAAACACATAAACCGTGTCGCTTACATTATTTTTCGACACTAAGTTAGATGTCGATTCCTAATCTTAGCTAGAACCAATCTACCACCCACACTTGTATTTTGAGGACTAAAATACTAACCGACACACCATCAACTCTTTCGAATTTATACACCATTCGGATCTACACACTACTAAATATTAGAAGACATGGACTCGATCTATATATAACAAATGTTACAACTGGACTAACTAGACTACATAAATTCGTATATTGACGATGACGAAAGTTCTTCTCTTGCACTTGAGAAAATGAGGAAATGATAGAAGATTGGATCACATTTAAACAAGATTAACCAAGTTGAATGATCAAAGATTTAAAGAGATTTAGTGAGATCTAGAGAGAGAAAGAATTGAAAGAAATTCGTGCAAAAGGGTTGTGTAAATAGTTGGAAGTGGCCCACTATCTATAGGAGCTGAAAACTGCTTGTCTAAAAGTGGCGGCCCCTAGATATATTAGGGGGCCGTCGAGGACCGCCATGTATTTACGGGGGTCGCCCCGACAGACGCTTATGTTTTTGTCTTTTTGTGATGAAAAAATTATCTGGTGAAGATCTAACCTGTTTTTTTTTTGGGGGGGGGGGGGAAGGACCAAATGCTGCTAGAAGCTTTGTTTGGGCCTTAATGGGCCTTAATGGATTGAATTTATTGGGCCTTATTTGGCTAGCCCGTTTGCTTGGCCCGATCCAATTAGTGAAGCCCATGTTTATAAATGTATATTTGTGGCGGATAAGGATAGTGAGATATCCGTGAATTAAAGTATACATCTATGAGTAACTTGTGAATTTTTATGTTATGTTTTACAACTTACATGTTTGTCATCACCAAAACATAAAGAGAATGTAAAGATTAAATATCGTAATATTTGCACTAACAATCTCCTCCTTTTTGATGATGACAAAAAGTGTAAACTATAAAACATAGTAAAGTTTAAAAGTTACTCGTTTACATTCCTTCTCCCCTTTTTTGTCGAAACAAAAAGGAGTTTCTTGGATATAGGTTGGAGGTATGAGAAGAAGGTAAGTGTGTAAGGTAAATATGTTGGAAGAATTAGAAGAAGGTAGGTGCTCCTAGTATATGTAGTGTGAAAGAATGAAAGGAAGGTGGGTGCTCTAAGTATATAGATTAAAGATATAAGGAAAAAGACATGAGAAATAAAGGTTAAAGGTTATTTTGTGTTTCTTGGATAGGTTATTTCTTTGATCATCCTACAATTTTAATGTTGTTTGTACATACCTTATGTGATTTACGTCGGGTGTAAACCAATGTCCGTCTTGATGCATACTTGAGACGTCGAGAGATGTTGATGCATGTATGCATTGATGATTTGTGATTACGAATAACTTGCGCACTTTACGTTATGTATTACAAGTTACATGTTTGTCATCACCAAAATATAAAGAGATCGTACAGATTAAATATCGTAATATTTGCACTAACAATATCCCCCTTTTTGATGATGACAAACTATGTAAACTATGAAACATAGTAAAGTTTAAAAGTTACTCGTTTACACTCTCTTTGTCCCCCTTTTGTCAAAGCAAAAAGGTATTATGTGGATAATGGTTAGAGCATATAGGTTGGAGGTTTAAGAAGAAGACATGAGAAGAGGGTAAGTGCTCCGGGTATATTGGTTGGAGGAATGAGAAGAAGGTAGGTGCTCCAAGTATATAGGTTTGATGTATGAGGAGAAGATATGAGAAATAAAGGTGAAAGTAATTGTGTGTTTCTTAGATTGTTTAGAAAAGGTCATGAGAGATGAGAAGTATGCAAGAGAAGAAGGCAGGTACTTCAAGTATATGAGTTGAAGGTATGAGAAGAGGACCTTAAGGTTGAGGGTGATTTTAAAGTGGAGGAGGTGAATTATTTGTAGTATGTATAAACCCTTCATCGTATTTGAAAATCTCCAATCCTATCTTCCTATAAAGGTGAGCTTGCATCATCCCAGTGAAGTCTTCTACCATCACGGTTTACTAACTCCATGCTATTTACCCATATACCTCGTAGCTCCCCTTGCTCCTTGCATCCTCATGATAATTATATTCCTTGTATATTGACTCTAATGGATCCAAGGATCAAATAAATTTCCATCAAGACTCAAGACGTTCGATGAATGCAATTTAAATGAGTAGGATGCTTGTAAGTGTTCCCCCTCGGTGTATATTCCCCCTTGTTTGGGGCACCAAAGAATCGAGATATTGATGTGTGCTACAAAACAAAGTTAGTAGACAAGTGCACATATATATATATATAGCAAGGTATTAGCAGGGAATTAGACATGCACTTTTAGGTGTTAAAATTCTAAAATATGACACTTTGAAAAAGAATTAAAAACTAGACACATGCAACCATTATTTAAAAATCAATAACCTAACTTATTAAAATAAAAAGACTCGAGACGTATGTTTAATGACTAAGATTCGACCGAATTTTAATAAACGGTAATGGGATTCGTTTATTGATTGACATATAAATATTATGAGAATGGCCTTCTAAAGGTAGATGAATGTCAGTTAATATCTTGGTGAGATATACCAAAATATATACTTTAAAATAATAAAAAGAAAGATAAGATAAGGATGAAAACGATATGCTCTTGGATGAGAATGAAAATGATTTCATAGAGCTAAAAAGTGGAGAAGGATGAGCGAGACTAAGAAGGAAGGTGTTGACAAGAGGTTGTCAAAAATGATTGATATATCATTTGCACTAACAATTGATGTGCATGTGACCCTACCGAGACAAAGGTAGATGATTGGGAATTTAAAGGTTTGTTTGGTGTTTTGTTGGTTGACAATGTTGAGGAATAAAGGTGGGTATGTAAAATGTGATGGTAGTTCTTTCATAGTGGAAGAATAATGAGAGACTCAACCATGTGGTGACTCAATAACACTTGAAGATTAAATATCTTCTTTATGCTCTTCACTTTTTAGAAAGTGGAAAGTTTTGCGAAGGAGTGATATTTGCATTTTGCATATTACTTAAATATTTCAGATGAAATAATTAAGTTGTCAAGGGATATAGGAGGAATTCTAATAGTTACAAGACTATTAGAAGAGAGAAGAAATGTTAGAGACGATGAAACTTATTAGAAGTGAAAAAGAACGTTTAGAAGTTGAAATGACTACTAGAAGAGAGAAGAAACGTTTAGGAGTGAGAAGAATCGTCTATGAATTTGAGACAAGACGTATGCGAGGTATTCGAGATGTGAGAACTAAGGTTTGTATGTGAGAGGATTTATTGTGAAGTGATAGATTGTAAGGAATGTGTCTAAGAATGAGAGGCATTTCATTATGAAATTCACTTGACTATTGACAAGATAAGCAACGATACTTATGAGAGTTGGAATATAAGAATGACCCATTGATCTATAGAGAGATACCGGGTATAGGTTTGGGTGTATAGTGGACGTCAGCTCGTAGCAGAAGAGAGGAAGTGTTTGGTTATGGACTTAGAAAAGAATAAATGGTATTACAAGCCTGCTGTCGGCGGTTCTAGATATATCTGGGGGGCGCCAGAATAGGTCTGGGGGCTGTCGGACCGCCAACGGGAGAGGGATTGATTTTTGACGAATTTTGTAAAAGGAGTGACATTTTAATTTGCATTTCGCTGATTAAAAATACTTAAAGTACTTTGGATGAAGTAGTTAAGTTGTCACGACACGGAATGGAACACGGACTAGAATCGATACTAGAATAAAAGAAGAGAGCGATTTACGAAATGTGTTCCATCATTCCTAAACCAAGACGAAGATAATTAAACGAATCATGTTTAAGGGGTAAAGAAAGAATGTCGGCGATGTTATCTTCAGACGCAACCTTATCGATGGAGATGTTTCCTTTTGGAAATTTTCCCGAAGGAAATGGTGACGTATCTTCCGTGTGTTTCGTCTGCAAAAGAAAGAAATAAATAAAGAAGAAAACAAACGAAGATGGAGGCGACGAGCTTGACAATGTCAAGATAGATGGTGGTTAGCGTACGATTAACTACATCCATGAAGTTATGTAGCTCTTCTCGAGAATTGTAAATGTTCATAGAACAATCACATGACGAGGTATGATGTTGTCTTAAGGGTGGTAGCAGAGAATGTGGATGAAAGGAATTAGCCATCTATATAGTTGTAGATGCGTGATTGAGTGAGAAGAAAGAGGTATGATCGCAATTTCCCAAAAGACAAAGAATGTTTTCGTTGAAGAGAAAGAGTGTTTTTGTCGAAGAGAAAGAATGTTTTCGTCGAAGAGAAAGAATGTTTTCGTCGAAGAGAAATAATGTTTTTGTCGAAGAGAAAGAACGTTTTCGTCGAAGAGAAAAAGTTGTTTCCTCATGATCCAATTATACTGAATACGGGTCATGACATTTAGAGGAGAGTTAAGATCTATATAGGCTTTCTCCACATGCACATGTCTAATTTTGCATGGTATTTTAAGGTTTGATGGACATCCTTATGCAATGATAGGGCTCAAAAACAAGGATGGAATTGGGCCACTCATTAAGTACTTATGGTATGTTAGTTCGCTCCTAGTTGGAAATATGTCAAAGTACTCTACCCCTAATCCTCCTGTGACTGTACTTTCGTATTCTCCTAGTTACTCTTCGGAAGAATCATCATATTTTTTTATTATTTCAATAAACATTACATCTCAATCATTATCTTTTGTACAAACAAACTTTGCGGCGGATGATCGAGGAACCAAATTTATTAATTCAAGGAACGAATTGAACTTACAAACTTTTTCGGTGATGAATGAGATAGATAGATTAGGTGGTGAGGGTGGGTTGGTGTTGATGTTTTATGCGTCGCCCTTCTCTTCCTTTCCCTCTTCTTTCGACATCTTGCATTCCTCCGCAGTTGTGTCATGACCTTGAGGTTGATCATATTGAGATTTATTCGGTTGCTTGGAACACATTGTGATAGCGTTGATCGAACCGTGGATTTGGGATGAGCATTGGGGGTCTATTGTTTGGTAAGAATGAGTAGACAAAACTAGAGAGGTGGAGTTATCATTCAGTTTTGGATTCTTAACCGTGTCACTTGGGAGTGCTCCTGTCATTCGATTATTGTGCTTTAGGAATATAGTCAATTTTTGTTAGTCATATCCCCCCCCCTTGGTTGGTTGTTTGAAATCGGCTTCAAACTTAAACAGTCTAACGTCTTGAGATGCCATAAAATTAGACACCAATCCTTTAAGATTTGATTGATTAGTAAAATTTTGAGGATTGTTGTTGAAGGAGCGGTTCGGGAATGAACCGTTAGGCTGAAAACGATTAGGTGGGTTTGAAAAATTATTTTAAGAATTTTGAGGTTGCCTCCAACCTAAAGGTTTGGGGTGACTATGCATGACGGATTATAAAGTTTTACCAAGATTGTTTGGCTTCGGGTTGAAAGTGACCACTTGCCTCCCGTTAGTCAATACGCAGAGGATGCGTAATCAGAAAGCTTGCTCGGGATTTTCCATGCAATATTGAGTGTCGTTGGGACCACTACAGATCTCGCATGAAGAAGCGATTTTATTCACTTGAACAGATGATTTAGGAGCAAGATGAGCTTTCATCAATCGTTGGACTTGACTTTCGGGCTCGATGATACGACGGTCGGATGTACTTGGGGTATCTTGAGGCAAAGAGATTGCCTTGACCAATTTAGCGAAGTCCCTTGGGTCATTCCAACTTTTGTTGTCATAGAGGGTGAGGTCCTCTAATAATGCCCAGGATTCTTCGGCGTTTCTTCACGAGCTTACACCGACGAATGATCGATGGTTCGTCTTGTGGCGGGATTGACATGATCATAAAATATTTGGACTTGGAGCTAAAGATCGATACCATGATGAGGGACTTTTTGGAGTAAGTCCTTAAAACGAATCCATGCTTAAGAAAGAGATTCACCTTGAGAGCAAACGCGTAAAACCCTAAAAATAAATTGTGAATTTCATAATGTCATACAATGACCTAAAACACGAGGTGTTATAAAGAGGGATTGTCCAAAGCTGAAAAACAATAACCGTGGTAACCAAGGTGGAAATGGCAATGCTCCAACGAAAGTGTATGCGGTAGGCCGTGTAGGGACAAACCCAGACTTAAACATCGTTATGGGTACGTTCCTTCTAAACAACCGCTATGCTTATGTCTTATTTGATACTAGAGTCGTTAGAAGTTTTATGTCTACTGCATTTAGCTCATAAATTGATATCACACCATCTACCTTAGATCATTATTATGATGTTGAACTAGCTGATGGGAGAATAACTGGGTTAAACGCTATCATTCGGGTTTGTACATTAAATTTCTTAAATCACCCATTCAAAATAGACTTAATGCTCGTAGAACTTGGTAGTCTCGACATCATAATCGGTATGGATTGGTTGGCAAAGTACCAAGCTGTTATCGTTTGTGCCGAGAAAATTGTTCATATTCCCTAGGGAAATGAAATGTTGATTGTTCGCGGTGATGGAAGCATTGATGCAGCGGCGCCAAAAACATTGATGCAGGTTTTGCAAAATCATAAGAAGTTTTACAATCCCCTAGGCAGAGTACCTAACCGTTGTAGTGTAGTAAGGTAAGACTCGGGGGTTGTTATCGTTCTCTAAGGGAATAGGTTGGGAAGGCTCGAACAGAATAAAACAGAGGTCTAAGGGTTGAGAGAAGATTATTTTTGTATTTTTATATTTTATATAAAGTAGGTAAAATTCTGGTTTTAAGAGGTTTGATTTTGGTTTTAACTAATTAAACTAATGATAAATCTAAACTACTTTGGTGAAAACTATATGGTAAACGAACGTATTTACTTAATCATGCACTACTCCTCAGTTTGCTTCTCCTAATTATATTGCTTTGTCATACTTGTGATGATCTGTGTAAGTATTTCCTTAGTTATGAACGAATTACACGAAAACGCCGTCTACGCAATATTATGTTAAGGCAACGCACAAGTAAGGTAGTATGAAGACTATTACAAGGCCCTTAAGAATACATTACATGCATTAAAACACTTAAGAGGGATCAACCATATTAGGGGTAAGTTAGTATGAAGACTGTTACCGATGGTATCCTTTCTACGCACTCGCATTTCCCTAGACGTCTATGCTAATGCAATATTTTATAGCTAGTTTTCTAGAGCCTAACGTGCACATCCATCACAAGAAGCAATATTAAAAGGATCTACAAACTAAATTTCATATAATCATAAGTAAATACTAAAGGATCTAGCCTAGCATGTTAAAAGGAAGTGAAGAACAAGAATCAATCACACAACACATAGACATATTGAATGTTAAATGATAGGATATCTCACTTGATTAAAACATGTAATTAAGGCTGATACGATAGGTTTTAACACCCTTAAACGGCCTAAATAGCAGCTATAACAATCTTCTAAAAGTAGGGTTCGGTTCCCAAAAGTTACACTTAAAACCCTAAAAACGAGTTTGTATATATAGGAAAATGGGTGTGACGGCGTCGCGCTATAATCCTGACGCCGTCACCCATCCAAATATACTAGGGCTTCTTTAAGTCGGTTGGTTCCTGACGTCGTCGCAAGAAATCTGACTCTGTCCTTTGTAAGCCATGAAGCCGTCACAATAAAATGTGACACCATCTCCACGTACTGTATGCATATTCTTCAAGAGATTTGGTGTAGAGTCGTAGTCTTTGTCCGTTTCTTCTTCAAATGAGCCCAAGTCATATGTATTTCCTCAAAAAGCCATCCAAGTGCTGAAAACACAAAAAGGAACGATTAAGTACATAATTTGGGCATATTTGTATGATTTAGGGGGTTAAATGACCCCGAAAAAGTGTTTAAAATGACACCTCATCACCTCCACAGCTCGATTCCTTGGTGCCCCAAGCAAGGGGGAGCATTTGCAAATTTGTCTTTATTTTTTACTTTTCATTCGTCACGAAGTTACTTAGCATTGGTCAAAATATGACTTGCAAGCCGCGCCTCTACAAAACTTTTAATATATGAGTTTACATGTTGTCATCATCAAAAATGGGGAGATTGTTAATACAAATATTCGCGTAAAAACGATATTTATATTTAATGATGTTCATGTTTTGATAATAACAAATATAATTTCATACTACGTAAAAGTCTACGTAAACAAGTTATTTAGTCGTAAGTTTACTTGACAACGACAAATCACTTTAGGTATGAGTATGACATTATAAAGCGTAGTTAATGATCAAAGAAAAATATATTTTCTTGCATTCAAACTTAATCATTTGCATAAACCTTTTCTAATCAAATGATTTCAATTAAACACATGATTAATTGTAATCTAGTTATATTAATCATGTAAGACAAAATAGAATTAAGCATAAGTGGAAACAATCTTTTCAAATCTTTTCAGATCTTCCCAAATATAGAAAATCTTTCCTTATTTATGTTAGGAAATATTTTCCTTCTAGAAGAATCTAATAAATCTGATTTTTAAATACATAAGAATATTTTGTTAAGATTTGGGGTTAATCACAAAAAGACCAAATCTATCTCAGCTGCACCACACGGATCTAGCAAAACCGAAGACGGATCCATGGTTTGGTGGATTTATGGATCCATGCGAAATAGCGGTTAGACCGGATTTTGAATTTCAAATGTTGGCTATAAATACCAACCTCGTGTCTTCATTTAGACAACCCTTTCTAATATTTTTCTTTCTAGATTTTTCATTTTCATACATTCTTTGATCATTATACTTGTTCCATAATCCATTACAAGTGATCAAATCATTCCACTCTTTAGTGAAGAACACTAACGAAGACATCAAGCTTCAAGTGTTATTAGTTTAGTTGTGTCATCACTTTTCTGATATTTATCTATCTTCAATCTCTTGTGTTGTGTGTATCATATGTGTATGATATGTTAGTATTTTAGGCCTTAAAATACGTAGTGTTTTAGATTGGTTCTATCTCAAAGTAGAACTTGGTATTTAGCTTAGTACCAGAAAAAGTGTAAGCGACGTGTACTATTTTCTCCGCCTAAAGGGTGCTTGTTGACTTAATGAAGAAAACACTCAAGTTGGGTACTTGCGGAGTGGAGTAAGGCGAAGAAGAGCTTCGTAGCCAAACCACTATCAATCATTGTGTCATCGGTTTGATCTTTCTTGTCTACTTATCCATATTTTGCATTTACTTATTTATTTATTGCGTCGCTAATCATATACACTTGAATATATCTTTGATTTTACATAAGTAGATAAATATAAGTATTACTTTTTAATAAACGGTATAAAACTATTCAACCCTCCCCACCCCCCTTTTAGTTTATACAATATTTAATGATTTTGGGGGTTAAATAACCCGAAAAAGCGTGTTATAATGAATACTCATCAATATGCCATCCTAAACTTGGGATTTGCTTGTCCTCAAGCAAATGGGCTTTTCTACATAGACAATAGCAATATCAGGGGCATTTAACTTACTCTTTAATGATAATTCATGGCACAACCAATAAGACCTCGTAATTAAAAGCACATAAATTATATACTAGCACCTCACGCAAGTGTTTGGATTCTCTCTTTCTCTTGGATGTATAATGATTTATAACAATATGGGAAATGAAAAATTAACACTCATTACCTATCATAGCATATAAATTACCATAGGCTTGATAAAGGATCAAACATCCACCGTTGTGGCATAAGCACCTAGGAATTACTATCAAATAGGTATTTAAAGGGTTGTCATGTTTGGGCATAAGTTAAACGAAAACAGAAATGGAAACGGATGGGAAATATTTAGGTGACTTTGGGGTGGCTTTGGGTGGTGAGTAATATACAAGAATACATGCGAATACGTTGCTAAGACAAGACTCGGCCACACTAGGACAAGACTACAAATCTCATCAAAACTCTTTCTTTTTCTAATTCTCAGAACTTTTTAAACAAAACATAAACATAAGCAAGATGGCAGCCTGTACATTTTTTTCTTCTTTTTTTATATTTTTTTCGATTTTCTTTTCCTTTTTCTCTTTTTTTTTCTTTTCACTTTTTTCTATTTTTTGTACACTTTTGCCCTGCCACCTGCTGAAACATAAATAATACATGACATGGGGTTTATAGACACACCCCTACACTTGAGTTTTTAATACTCTGTATATCTCTTGAATTCACATAAGTAGACAATCTAAGTTTTAATTTTTAAAATGGTAAAACTATGCCCCCTTCTAGTTTCCATAGTTTCTTCCCCATTTTCTCCATAAAATAAAAACTACCATGAATCCTAATCGTCTTAAATTTGTATACAATAATCAAAAGACTCGACTTAGCAACAATGTACTCAAGCAAATAATTAACCTTTGTTTTGCAATAATGTATTAAAAGCGAGTACATACAAGGGATGCTAAGGCGATTTGGGTGTAACATTTGGTGTGGGTGTAAACAATGTTCGTCATTAGTAATCTGGAATCCACCACAAAGTTACAAGAACCGCGAAAAGGATAGGCTCGGAGGGGTGTACTAGGGGTATCTTGCACTAAAAATGAGTGTATAGCAAGGGTGTGGGGTAGTTATATGATCAGGGAAACCATAGTAACAAATACAGGTTTAAAACAGGGTTTATCCTAGTGCCACTTATCATTTAACAAATCCTAATCACACAAATGCGATCTCACTAAGCGGTCTCGGGATGAATCACAAAAATAAGTTCTAGAATTTAATATACTACCGATACACTCTCATATAGTTTTAACCGATACCAATGCTCTAGAAAAAGCGACAAAACCACATATGCACGATCAAATCCATGAACACGACACACATGATTGCTCATTCCTTAACTCGAGCAAGCTAAAGGCAAAACTATCTTAGGTATCAAAGATGGATACCTGAATTCCTAAAGATCTAGGGGCGAACCTTATATTTTTATGGTGGAATTTTTGGAGTGGTAGGGTTTTTGTGCTAGTCATATACTTCCTATCCATGAGACGCTAATAATACTCGGTTTTCCTCGGTATGTGCCATAAAAAAATTAAATTTGGGTCAAAATTACCTTCTACGCTATGTTTTGGTATATTACACATTATTTTAAGGACAACGCAAATGCAATTGAAGGAATAGTTTCTAAAGCTTATTTTCCCCCTATACTTATTTTGAACATTGTCCCCGATGTTCTTAAAAGTACCCGAATAAACGAATAAAAGGAAAGAAAAAGGGAAAAGAAACTAGTACTCCCCCATATTTGCTCAATAATAGAGAAGAAACAAATGATAAGCTGGTTAAATCGTCATCCAAGAATCATCCATATGAAACTCCGAAGAACTCCAAAGCTTCTTCTCCTTAAATCCTGCAAATCAAAGACAAGAAACAATACACCTAGCGTAAAATCGCCGGGATAATAATATACAACTTAAGAAATTATGGTTTTGACACTACAAAAGTAATAAAGATAGGATGATTATGTTAAATGAAATCTTGACTTTCTGCAAGTTTTAGAAAAATTACAAATTCTGGAAATTATACAAGATTTAATTTTTCAAAAATAATAAAAATTCGAATTTTCACAGTTCTAGAGGCGCAACACCGTCAAGAAAAATCCTGAAGCCGTCTCCAGACATTGTGAAGATTTCACATTCGTTTTCTTGAAAAAAATTCATGTACGCAATTCCTATTAGTTATTTCATGGAAAAATACTGCATAAACCACGAAAATTATTAACACAAACATATGACTCTAACAAACATGACACAAGACGTGAATTAATCTAAACAATTTATTTTATATGTTTGAAATGGTTCTTATAAACCGGGTATTTTCCCCTATACTTATTTCATGCAAAATACCTTTGATTGTAATTAAGACGAAGTTAAAGACAAAACAAAGCATGATCACAAATAATTCAAACATAATAAGACAAACAATAAAGAATAAAACACACGACACTTCTAAAATGCGGGAAAATAAATGGATTGGGTTGCCTCCCAATAAGCGTTTTTCTTTATTTAACGAGTCTTGTAGCTAGACTCAGAGTTACACTCCTTACGTGACTCCTCCTTTTGGTGGCTTATTCCAATCTATTCTATTTTTTATCAACTCTTTCAATTCCTATATATTTCCCTTAAGATTTATTGGCATAACTCCTAAGAATTAACCATCCTTCTAAATACTAGGACATCCTTAAATGGGTTAAGCTCGGTATCTCTAGCAATTTCCCATTCACTGGGCAAATGGTAATTTGTGAAGTCCTTCTTAGCATAGTAAGGGGTTCAGGAACCTATTACGTCCGTACTAGGTCGTGGTGCATAAGACTCTTATTTTCATAGGGTGGTCCAATAAGGCACCTCTTCATCTCCTAGGCCGGTATCTTTAACTTCAAATATCAACCTAGTAGCTCTCTCTCCTACTGCTATTTTGGCTTTTTTATAGTCTATTATGGCATTAGTAGTTGCTAAGAATCCTCTTCCTATGAGTAACGGGGTAGCTGGGTCTTTGTCCATGTCTATGACATAGAAGTCATCTAAGAGTTTTAACCTTCCTATGTGGACTTCTACATTTTTAACAATTCATACGGTCAAAGACTTAGTTCCATCCGCCAACCCAAAAACATGATCGGTCTCTTCTATTAATCTAATTTTAAGTTTTTTGAAGAGATATAGTGGGATTAAATTCACGCAGGACCCTAAATCGGCTAAGGTATCAAAAGTCTTGGAGTCCCCTAGTCTACAAGGTAAGGTGAATAATCCGAGATCCTTTATTTTCTTAGGCATTTCGCCCTGAATAAATACGGACCCGCTTTTTCCTATCTCTAAACTCTCTACGTATTTATCTAGAATTGCATTATACATTAGAGCATGAGCTAGAACTTCAAGAACCGGTAAGTTAAGATGCAAATCCTAAAATTTATCTTCTAATGTCATTTTGGGTTCTTCGGGTTTTGATGTTCCAATATCAATGACCGTTTGTAGTTTGTCTTTTTGAGAATTGTTTGTTTCCTTGGAACACGTTTTAATGGCATTGGGGATCTTCTGTTGGGTAAGAATGAGAAAAAAAACTAAAGGGGTGGAGTTAACATTTAGTTTTGGGTCCTTGACCGTATCACTTGGGAGTGCTCTCGTCATTTGATCATTGATGGCCTTCAAGAATGTGTCAATTTTATTAGCCATCTCGCTTTTTTGTTGTTTGAAATCGGCTTCAGACTTTGACAATCTAGCGTCTTGAGATGCCATAAAATTAGACACCAACCCTTCGAGATTTGATTGATTGCTAAAATTTTGAGGATTGTTGTTGAATGAACGATTCGGGAACGAACCGCTGGGCTGAAAACGATTAGGTGGGTTTGAAAAATTGTTTTAAGATTTTGAGGTTGCCTCCACCTAAGGTTTGGGTGACTTTTCCATGATGGATTATAGGTGTCACCAAGATTGTTTTTCTTGGGTTTAAAATTGTACCATTTGCATCCCGCTTCATCTGTACGCGAGGATGTGTATTCAACAAAAGTTGGCTCGAGATTTTCCATGCAATATCAAGTGTCGTGAGGACCACTACAAATCTCACATGAAGAAGCGATTTTGTTTACTTGAATGGGAGGGTTAGGAGCAAGATGAGCTTCCATTAAGCGTTGGACTTGATTTTCAAGCTCGAAGAGACGACGGTCGGATGTACTCGGGACATCTTGAGGTAAAGAGATTTACTTGACCGGTTTAGCAAAGTCCCTTGGATCGTTCCAACTTTTGTTTTCATAGAGGGCGAGGTCCTCTAATAGTACCCATGATTCTTTAGCGTTTTTGTCATGTAGCTTACCACCGGCCGCTTGATCGATGGTTCGCCTTGTGGCGGGATTGTGATAACATCAAATATTTGATACTTTATAGTGTCAATTTGCCCCTAAAAATACTTGCAATTGTCTTATAAATACTTGAATTCGATACTTTTACGGTTATTTTGTTATTTTCAGGTAAAATGCAAGTATGTGACAAGAAACACTGGAAATAGAAGTAAAAATGAAGAAAACACGGATTCTTACGAGGCTTTACGACGTAACCCCTACGATAGTGTTACGCCGTAATATATTCAAGGCAAGACACGTCACCCAGCAAAATTACGGCATAACCACACATAAGGTTTATGTTGTAACATTATTATTATGGGAGGATGAGTCATCTGAGTCAGCATTACTGCAACACCCCCATTTTTACATATAGCAGCGGAAGCTAATCTGGGGTATTACTTCATAGTACAACAGTCATAATCACAGAAAACGATTCAAAAGAGACGTTTTTAAAAATTTAGTTATCATTCATTTATTCATCAGAGTTTTACAAAAGGAGGTCCCAATATCAAGAAACATAAAGTTTGAATGATAACAATTTAGCCATCTTTAAGTCCGTGTCACTCCGTGCGTTAAGTTGCTCAATTACCTGAGATAACATGCTTCAAAGAGTCAACACAAAGGTTGAGTGAAATTCATAGGTTTTATGATAAATAAACAGTGAGATTTCTTGTTATACCCATAAGTGTAATGATTGCATTGAATTATAGAAATCAGTATTATTGCATTGTGGTATTATATAATTGCGTCTAAGCTCATGGCACACAAACAGACTTGTGTATATATCAACAATGATATATATCAACAGTGCGTTTGGTTACCTATCCGGCTAACACAAACGGGATTCGTCAATCCCGATAGGCCTATCCACAATATTCGCGTTCACTCGCAAGTGATTAATGGTCTATGATAGTGAGGGTCTTTTGGCATAAAGTGACTTAGACATTAGTTGTAATAGTATATCAGGATAGCATAAAGTTTGAAAAACACTTGTATTCATAATTTATAGTATGTATCCCCTCACGGGTTTATGAAAACATTAAAGAAATTTAAAAGTGAGGCTATGAACTCACCTTAATAGTACAATGAAATCTAATTTATGGCAAAAAGTATATGAAATGAAAGTAACGGCTTCGTCACACAACCTGGGTAATATGTCAAGTCTTAGTTTGATTGAATATGTTTTATGTCATAATGTAATATCATTTGATTGAACTTATTATGGAATTATTGCATCACTGTTCGGGCCATCATAATTCAGATGTCATGTAGTAAACGTTTAAGGAGCTAGGGCACTTTAAATCATAAACACAACAACTCAGTCAGAACGTAATACCAAGATGAAACAACTTAATTGAGCTCCTTGTATTGTGATTACGATATAGATTGGGACATGATTTTTAAAAACAGCAACATCGATGATGGAATTTTATAATAGTATTGTCATAATCGTTTTAAGCGTTTTGCTCATATAATAGAAATGATAAGCACGTCATGAGCGTTTAATTTAATTTAGTCTTTAACGGTTGAACACATTTTTAAAACTCGTTTTCAAATTGTACATATTAGACCTAGAATGAAAAATGGCATAATATATCCTTGGGAGTTTTAACCTTTTAAAAGTTTGGTCCTTTAGTTTAAAAAAGATGTACAAAGTAAACACTTGTTTTACTTTAGAAAGTGGACATTATAGATCCCTATAGTTATAACTTTATAAAATACATGTTCAGTCCCTTTAGTATAAGTTTTAGTAAGTTAAGATATATACCTCTTTGCATGAAAAATGTATCGGTTTTTGACAAAATCCATATTAATGATATTTATCAATATGAAAAGTATTTTCAAGGTTTTTAGCCTATTTATATAAAGCTAAAATATGAAAGATTTACGTAACAAAGTTTAAATTATGTTTGTTAAGCTAGAAATCAAAAAGGGGTCAATTTAGGTTTTTTAAAATGAAAACGCGTAGGTTTTTAATTTCAAATCTTATCAACGACTTAATAAAGTGGTTTTATTATCATTATATAAGCTTAGTAGAGAGATTTTAAAAATTATAAAAGTTTAGCTTATAGAATTACATAACAACTGAAAAATTGGGTTTCGTGGGTTCGTCTTTGGAATCAAAACCTTATAACGATTTGATTTTGAGTTCAAAGCTTTTACAAGTGTATATTTATTGATCATTATGAACATTATAAAGATGAGCTTTTAAAAACATAAATGTGAGCTTAAAAGAACCTGAATTGAGCTTATGGATTAGAAAATGGGTCGAAATGGGTGATTTAGTACTCGTACGCCTAGAATAACAACTCCGGGGCTTCAAGACTTCGTTTTTCTTGGTTCTTGGATTCTATTCTGAGCTTAGGTACTTATTTTGATCTTCTATTGCTGCTATGGAAGTGTTAGAATTCCATTTGTTGGTAAGAGATGAGATGTGGGGGATGATTTGATAGAAAATGTTTGTATGACTATTTATAGTACTTTTTAACCACTTAGGACCAAAGATTTCCTTGGTAGACAAGAGTTAGAATGTTAGAGGGTGACTATTAGCAGTAGGGAGGTGAGTCTTACACAGATTGAACTAGTCTAGATTGAAAGGTGGAAGGATTTTGGGGTGTTTGTGTGTTTGGCTAGAAATGAAACAACAAGGTGATGATGTAGCTTCTTGGTGGCCATGGAATGTGTTTGAGGTACTTGTAAGCTGCTATGGAGATGTCATGGAGGTGCTAGGGGGAGGGTGTGATGATATCATGGTGGTTCTAGACGTTTTAGGGGTGTTTGGTTTGATTTATACATGGCTGTTTTTGGACAGCCAACATTAGTCTCGGTAAAATGGTTGTCATTTACAAACCGTAACTCCGATGAAGCTCAAACCAGTGAGCATGGTTAGATATTTGAGTCCTCTACAACTTTTGGTTTTTCATATTTAGGTGTTACTATACAAAAATTTAGAGATAATAGCCGTTTACTACAGGTGTGCAAAATCTGCGCACCTTTACCATTTCAGCTATAATTAATTCATCCGATATCTAATCGGGTTGATTCCACCGGCAAAATGATCACAATACATAGGGCTACAACCTAGTATTTTCACTTAATATCCAGCACCTATTGATTTTTCTTAGTTCCTTTGTTTTATCAACCGTTCAGATTTCTTGAAAACTATAAATTAGTTTAAGTGTGTAACGGATTTGCTATGGTTTTATGATTTTGGTTTAGGGTTAGATGAATTAGGATTTTAGGATTAGGGTTTAGAAGTTGTGCATTGGGTGTTTGTACCTTGTGTTAAAGTGGTGGTAAGATATAAACATGATTTAGGAGGTAAAACGACCTAGTTTGTATTTCATGCATAATTGACTTGTACATTAGGCTTTAGAAAGTTTGTAACTGGGATTTAGGAGGGAAAGTTATTCAATGTTGTGCATTGTTTTTACTTATGATCACGCTTTAAAAGGATCTGTACATTTATTTTATATGTATACATTTCATATAATTAGGGTTTTGATATAAACGTTTAACGTTTAAAGCCTGTTTTGATATAACGTTACAAATGGTATGTTAAATGAATAATGTACTTGGTAATAATGATGTTAAGATATAGAATTGACATATTGGGATGTTTATATGATATAAATATAGATATAGATGACATAAGTAGGTTGTGTGAACTTGTTTATTTTGATATGTAAACAATGTTACATAATAGAATGTAATAAAGCAAAAAATTTCCCGTGCAAATGTTATCATAATGTAATAAGTAGATATTACATTGATGAAAATTTAGGGTTGTTATAGTCCTCCTCCCTTACAAAAATCTCGTCCCGAGATTTAGTTGAATGCCGGAATTAAGGAATGATTATGAATTGTAAGAGAGTTGCTACTCATGTTGGTTAACTGATTGGATATGTTCTGATGATGTTTTGAGAGATAGGAAGTGTATGAAGGTAATAATGATAATGATTAAATGAAGAAAAGGAATTATTTGTACAAATGGATTGAAAGAAAATTGTTTGTACGAATGCCATACTTAAGCCAACTCATTTATAATTTTTCATTTACAAACAAAGGTTTCCCAATCCCTGTAACTGAGAATTTATAAATTTATAGTTTGGTGATTTATAATTTCCTTATTCAAATGAAGAAGCGTCCTAATTAATTTCAATAAGATGATTATAAATCATCCTATTTAAGCATAAAACATGATATCAAAACAGTGTTAAGTAGAAGATGATATGAATTTTCAGAATCATAAAAAGCAATGAGAAGAATAATGAGATAATAATTGCACTGATGCCCATATTATCAGTCGAGGATCTTTGTTGTTGCATAAGTGTTTCAAAGGTATCAGGCGAGTATTCAGAGTTGAATATAATAGAACTAATGGGATTGACAAACGATATCATCAGACATCAAGGTATAACGGAATTACCACTTTATTATTTCATGAATAACTTTATCTTACATATATTACATATCTTACATCACCAAAAATTTACGAGTGTTGACACTTATGCTATGTGTCTCATGGTAGGATTATAGATAAAAGTAATAAATGACAAGGATAGTAGCTTGGTGTTTGGGGTTTTTAAACTTATGAAGTGGTGTTTCAGTAGACTCCTTTACTTATATAATGGATGGCGACTTGAATATCCTCTAGAGTTGTTTCTAGGTTAGAAATTCTAAAGCGAACAAAATCAATCTTGTCTTTTAGTAAGTAGGCTCCCTTGTGGACTTTGTTTGCTTTTGACGCATGATTTCATAATGCACTTCTCTCCACAGGCATTACAAGTTATGGATACTGGTTGTAGGTTGTTTCCAGTGATTGGTCTCTTGTTTCTGCAGTTCTTGGTCAGATGACCTACCCTGTTGCAAGTCTTACACCTGACAATGCAAGGTCCTATGTGATGCAGGTTGCACCTTTCACACAAGGGGCGATTCCCAGTATACCCATTGGTGGCAGCATAAGTCTTGAAGGTTTCTTGTCTTCTATTCTATTGTTGGTGGTAATCATTGTTATGGTTCTTATTGTTGCGGTTATCTTGGTAGTTGTTGTTATTGCGATTGTTGGAGTGGTTATTGTTATTGTGTTCATTGGGATAGTTGTTGTTGGTGGTGTTTCTTCTATCTTCAAACTTTCGTTTGTGATTATTGGTGTCTTGCGCAGAATTGTGTTTTATTACCTGCTCCATCAACCTTTGAGTTATGGTAATGGCTTCCTCCAGAGTCTGAGGTTTTGAAGCAGTAACGTTTCCTTCAATGCTTTGGGGTAGTCCCCCGATGAAAGCTTCCATAAGTTTCTCGGTGTTTGGTACCATGTTTGGGCATAAGACGGCTAATTCCTGGAATCTCCTAATGTAAGTCTTAAGATCATTTCCTTGCACAACCAAGTTGTAAAATATTCGTCTTCATTTTTCTTGATTTCAGTCGAGGCAATAACTATATCTGGTTAAGAGCCTTTTCAATTCGGTCCAAGTGATTTGATTGGCTTGATCTATTCCAATAGGTCGGGCGTATGCATTCCACCAGGATAGGGCGTCATTGGTTAGGGTACCAGTAGCAATTGTCAACTTTGGTTCTTCCTCGGCACCTGTTGCTTACGAGGAAAAATACCGTTCAGTCCGCTCAAACCGCGAAATGAGGCCAATGCTCTTCCAGTACCATTGAAGTAGAAAAGGTTGAATGCCTAATGAAATATTAATAGTTGCGTTTTTACTTTAGGAGTTCCGTAAGGTCCGGTGTTCACCATGTTGGGATATTACTAGCAACTTGTCTATTGTTTGCAGCTTGTGCTTCAGAGCTGCTTGGCAATGCCAATCAGTAAATCAGTTGGTGGATGGCAGCCAAAGTTCGGTTGGTGTTTTAGATGTTGATGTTTTATTAGAGGCATCTTTTACAAGATGACATAGAATATGAATCATAAATCGATATAGTCATATCACAAGTTAGGTATAGAATTATAAACACAAAGATTTATGATCATTCTTTGGTAATACATTGCAGGATTCAATGGAAATTTTGGAAGTTAAAGACTTAAGAGAGATAAATTCGGAGATAATGGAATAAGTGATCTAATAGGAGGCTTAGTGTTTAATGGTTTGAGGAAAATTGGTTGGTAAAATGAAATCATGAAGTAAATCTCATTAAGATTTGAGTCATTCCTATGAAAGGATATAGGATAGGGAACAATCTCAATCTTTATAACTTGGTATTTATGAAAACAAATGAAATATATTGGAATCATCATGTATTAGTTTCATAAAACAACTTGTCTATATAATTTATATAACAAGCGTCATTATTTATACCAACTTCATCAGTGGCTAGAATCTCGAAGTTGCTAAATTATATAGATCTAAATTTAAATGGTTTCTCTTCGTTGTTTTTGAGTTCCTTGGATTTGTTCTATGAGACTCTTGAACGACGTAACGGGGCTATCCTTATTTCCAGAGATGAAATTCTGAAAAGCATTCAATTCATTAAATGTCAGAGGTTTGGTTATTCTCCTAGTGCCGCGGGTATGATCCATAATGAGTTATCTAATTCTACGAAGATAGACTTATCAAAAGGATAGTCTAGTGGTTATGTAGTTAACCTAACCGGTGATGAAGATCCTACTGATGAAGATGGAGATACTGAAATGGGTGATTTAACAGGAGTCTTAGTGTCTTTATGTGGTGAAATTTTCTCAGGAGGAAAGAAATCTCAGGAATAAAACATTGGTGGTAGTGATAATACTGAAGATAGAGGTAAAACAGCTGGTAGAGCAATAATAGCTTGAGGTGGTGGAATATCATCATATGCTTGCATGTCTGTAGATATGGATTTATTGTTAGAAAAGTTGAAGAAGTTGGTGGGATCATACCATCCTTAGAATCTTCCAAAGAGTTAAAAAAAATGCTTCCCGATGTAGCTGACGAAGCTAAAGTATAGTTATGAATATTCATAGTGGAAAAAGCATATTCCATATCGAATCTCAAATGAAGTGATAGTAGAATGAGGGGACGGAGACTGACTGTACAATTCAGTGGAAATATATAACAGTTATTTTTATTATATCTAATAGTTTTATTGTCTACCATGGAAATTTCTTACACATATTATTCTGGAAACAGCAGTGGCGCGGAGGACATTGATGTCTTAGAAAAGTAGTTATAGTTAAGGTTTTAACCTTGTTCTCTATAACCATGGCGCTGATACCAATCTGTAACACCCTCATTTTTACATATAGCAGCGGAAGCTAATCTGGGGTATTACTTCATAGTACAACAGTCATAATCATAGAAAATGATTCAAAAGAGACGTTTTTGAAAATTTAGTTATAATTCATTTATTTATCAGAGTTTTACAAAAGGAGGCCCCAAAATCTAGAAACATAAAGTTTGAATGATAACAATTTAGCCATCTTCAAGTCCGTGCCACTCCGTGCCTTAAGTTGCTCAATTACCTGAGATAACATGCTTAAAAGAGTCAACACAAAGGTTGAGTGAAATTCATAGGTTTTATGATAAATAAACAGTGAGATTCCTTGTTATACCCATAAGTGTAATGATTGCATTGAATTATAGAAATCAGTATTATTGCATTGTGGTATTATATAATTGCGTCTAAGCTCATGGCACACAAACTGACTTGTGTATATATCAACAATGATATATATAATGATAATGGCCCTCGGTGTAGGCAATTGCCATATACCTATGAGATTCAAATATAGTGCGTTTGGTTACCTATCTGGCTAACACAAACGGGATTCGTCAATCCCGATAGGCCTATCCACAATATTCGCGTTCACTCGCAAGTGATTAATGGTCCATGATAGTGAGGGTCTTTTGGCATAAAGTGACTTAGACATTAGTTGTAATAGTATATTAGGATAGCATATAGTTTGAAAAACACTTGTATTCATAATTTATAGCATGTATCCCCCTCACGGGTTTATGAAAACATTAAAGAGATTTAAAAGTAAGGCTATGAACTCACCTTAATAGTACAATGAAATCTAATTGATGGCAAAAGTATATGAAATGAAAGTAACGGCTTCGTCACACAACCTGGGTAATATGTCAAGTCTTAGTTTGATTGAATATGTTTTATGTCATAATGTAATATCATTTAATTGAACTTATTATGGAATTATTGCATCACTGTTCGGGCCATCATAATTTAGAGGTCATGTAGTAAACGTTTGAGGAGCTAGGGCACTTTAAATCGTAAACCCAACAACTCAGTCAGAACGTAATACCAAGATGAAACCCCTTAATATGAAGCTCCCTAGTATTGTGATACGATATAGATTCGGGACAGGATTTTTAAAAATCACATCGATGATGAATTTTATAATAGTTATAACATAATCGGTTTTAAGCGTTTTGCTCAATAACTGGAAATGATAAGCACGTCAAGCGTTAATTAAAGTTATGTCTTATAAGGTTTTGAACACATTTCTACACTTTTTCAAAATGTTACATTTTAGACCCTTAAGAATGAAAAATGGCAAAATATACCCTTGAAGTTTTCACTTTTACAAGTTTGGTCCTTCTAGTTTAAAAGATGTACAAAGTAAACCTTGTATTTTAGAAAGTGACATAATAGACCCCTATAGTTATAACTTTGATAAAATGACATTTTCAGTCCCTTTAGTTATAAGTTTCAGAAAGTTACGATATATACCCTTTTGCATGAAAAATGTATCGTTTTTAGTCCAAAATCCATAATAATGATATTTTTCAATATGAAAAGTAATTTACAGGTTATAGCTTATTAATATAAGCTAAAATATGAAGGTTTAACGTAACAAAAGTTCAAAATAACGATTCGTTAAGCTAGAAATCAAAACGGGTCGAATTAGGGTTTTAAAATGAAAACGCGCGGGTTTTAAGCTTCAAGCTTTTAAGACTTAGTAAAATACTTATAATATTGTTAGATAAGCTTATTAGGATAGATTATAACATTAGTTTACAAGTTTAGCTTATAGATTAAGAGAAAACATGTTTTTAGGGTTTCATAGGTTCGGTTTGGATCAAAATGGAAAAACGCATGGGTTTTTGAGTTCAAAGCTTTTAACAATGGTTTAAGCATGATCATATGAACATTATAAGAGTATTGAAACAGAATGTGAGCTTATGGAACCTGATTTTGAGCTTATAGCTTGGAAACGGGTCGAAATGGGGACTTTTAGCTTCGTACGCCTAGAATAACAACTTCGGGGCTTCAAGACTTGGTTTCTTTGCTTCACTTATGATCTTGGGACTTCTATTGGTCTTATATTGCTGCTATGGAAGTGTTAGAATTCCATTTGTGGGTAAGAAAGGAGTTGTGGGGGATGATTTGAATGTGTGGTGTGGTTCAGCTATTTATAGGATGAAAACACCCTTGGTGCCCAAGTTTTCTTGGGGATTAAGGGTTATAAGCTATAGTATGATGACACATGGATGCTAGGAATGAGTATTGAGGTCTAGGTTAGTAGCTATGAAGTGTTGGAAGGTTTTTAGGGGTGTTTGGGTGTTCGGCTAGAAAAGAGACAACAAGGTGATGATGTAGCCAACTTGGAGGCCAAGGAATGAATTAGATGTGCTTGTAAGCTACTTAGGAGCTGAAGTAGGTGAGTCATTGAGGTGTTAAAGTGCTTGCTTAGGTTTAATATGGGTCATTTTGGAGGGAAAAAGGTAATTAGGTAGAACTAGGGTTTGTTTAGGGTTTTTAAGGTTTTTCTTCGAGCTAGGGTTAAAGTTTAAGGTAGATTAAGGTTTAGGATTAGTGTTAGGATTATATTTTATTGTTTAGGATTGGTGGTTAGGGCTTAGTTTTAGGTTTTAGGGCTTAATTATTAGGTTTAAGGTCAAACTAGGGTTTACGGTTTTGTTTTAGGTTTTAAGGTTTTTAAAATATGTATGAGGGCTTATGAGTAGAGTAATTAAGGTTTAAATGTCACATATTGAGTGTAGTAGCTTGTACAAAAGTGGTGGTAAAGAAACTAGAATGAAAACGGTGGTAAAACGGTTATTTTGGAAGTCATGCTTAATGACTTATACATTGTGCTTTTAAGGACTTGTACATTGACTTGGAGGGAGTTTATATTTCAAATGGGATGTTATATTACTTGTACATATGCTTTGATTTTTTGTACATATATTTTATATGTATATATAGTTAGGGTTTAAAGGTAAACGTTTAACGTTTAAAGCTTGTTTTGATATAACGTTGCAAATGGTACATTATATGAGTAATGTATTTTGTAAAAATGATATTAAGATATTGGCTTGACATATTAAGATGTTTATATGATATAAAGATAGATATAGTTGGCATTGGTAGGTTGTGTGAACTTGTTTAGTTTGCTATGTAAACAATGTTACATAATAGAATGTAATAAAGCAAAAAATTTCCCATACAAATGTGATCATAATAAAATAGGTTGATTTTGCATTGATGAAAACTTCGGGTTGTTATATAAATAGATCTCATAGTATTCACATAGCACTCACATAACATTTATATAACATTTATATAGTGTTCACATAGCATTCATACACACAAACATAGGCACATAGCATTGTCCAAAAAGAATTAAAAGGTTTTTGCACATTATTAAAAGAAGTTGAAATAGGTTTTGAGTATCATTTTCCCCCAACGGAAAAGAGTTTAAAAATGGGGCTACGAGAACTCACCTTTAAACAAAGTGATAAGTAGTTGATTGTATGCAACGGATTCCAGGCATGACCTAATCCAGTTAATGTCCTATTTTAGATTTATATTTCTTAAATGTATGATTAAGGTTGATGCATAGAACTCAAAATGTGCGTTGTGCGGTCACTTTTTAGGTTATTGGCTGCGTGATGGTTGGTGACTTAGACCCAATGAATATATATAAAAGTATGTATGTTAGATAATATACACTTATAGTATTTAGGAAATTAGACGAGAAAAATATCTAGACTTAGATAATAGTTATTAATAAATATGTTCCGGTAATCTATCCGGTAGTCTTTAGTTACTTAGTTTAATTGTATAATTTTTGAAAAGTGACACATTTTAGTTACGTTAAATCATTAATAGAAGTTTTATAATTTATAAAATTATAAAATATATTTTCGTCTTTTAGTCGGTTTATTAAAATAATAATATTTTATTTATTTTGTCCGTTTGTCAGGTTTTTAAGAAATCATGTTTTTAGTAAAATATTCTAAGTATAATATTTTTATGAAATTTTGGCATGACCCGTTCATTTATAAGACGTTTCCAAGGTTTTTAAACCTCATTTTTCAAACACTTTCTCTTAAATAAATCAATTCTGACAAAACGACCAAAATTCACATTTCGCGTTATTTATCAAGACGCATTTCTTTCAAATGACTATTTAACTATCCATGTAACAACCCGAGTTTCAGGTCAACGTTTATCCCGAGCTATGATGATTATTTTTCTACATAATTGATTATAGTCGTTTATGCTATATAAGGTTTGATTAAAATTTCCATTTATTGGGTAATTTCAAGCTGTGATTGAGTTTTTATTTGCTTTTAGCATTTGTGAAAGTCAAAAAAATTTATATTATCGCTCCGAGTGTCAAATGGCTTAAAGGATAGAGGGACTAAAAGTGTCAAATGGCTAAAGTTCATATCTATAAATACCACACCAACACACACTTATAAACTTTTTATCAAAACTTTTATTTCCTCCCGACCAGCCACCACAACACCACCGATTTCTCGTCAAATCTCCGACATGCAATATAATCTAATTACATATTCTTGATCGTTGTATCGAGGCTTACACATCACACTAATAAAATCCCACATGCATTAAGTTTTGAAGAAATTTGATTTCTGGGTTTGTTCTTGAAGATTTCGAGTATAAGGGGTGTTTATAATTACTAGATTAGTGTTGTAGTGAAGTGGGTTTGATCAAAAAGTTTGGTTTTTTTGGTTTGGGGTTTCGTCCGATTTCAAACAAGAGGGGGAAACCATAGTTGATTTTTGTTATAGCATTGTGAGCCTTCTATTTATGTTTTTGTGTTGGTTAAAATTGATATAATGTATTGCGTATTGTATGGTTATTACTAGATGTTCAAGTGCGAAAAGTTATTGAAAACATATTTGGTTATTGACCAAAGTTTGATGGTTTTGGTATAATTACATAGGCAAGTTAAACACGTTTTGATAGTTGGTTTATGTCAAAAATGTCATTTTAATGGGTTTTGAGTTGACTGAGTTTGACCAGAAAGTTTGTCCGCCTCGTAGCGAGTCGAGAAATTTTTGAAAGTTACTTTTGATAATGAAAAGTGATAGAGTTCGCCTTTAGCTACGTTTCGCTAGGCGGATCGTCACGTAACTCTTAATAACGAACGTTTTACGGCCAAGTCAAGTTTGGTTATTTTTGGGGTAAAAGTCAACTACGAAGTTTGACTTTTGAAAGTCAAACTTGTGTATACTTTTGAATATGGGTTGTAATGAGTAATGGGTTTGTAATGCTAGTTAATTGATGACGAAATATGAAGTTCGGATTATATTATCCTTACTTTCGACAACTTTCTAAAAATAGAAACTTTGTGGAAAAGGTTGTGATATTGTTAGTGCGTCAAAGTGAAATGTTTTGCGTCGCACTTGGAGATTGTAGTATATGATTATATATACGTAATAGTGATATATATAGATGCAAGTATGCATTATATGAGTTATTATACTTTTAGTCATGTACCGCTATATATGTATTATATAGGTCGCGGTTGAGACGTGAAGTAATTTGCGCTTGTTGATTGATTGAATTGGAATCATTTACTTAAGGTAAGTTCATAGCCTCGCTTTTAAATGCTTTGAATGTTTTATAAACCCGCGAGGGGGATATATGTTTGTTTTATAAAATCGAACACATATGATTTTATGGTATGATGGACCTGATTATGAGATTGTTTCCGCATAAGTAGCTATTGTCGAAGTCCCTTATTTCATGAACTGTTAATTGCCATGCGAGGTGAATGCTAATGCATTAAATAGATCTATTAGGTTTGACAACCCCATCCGGGGTATGAATCCTTGTGAACACCCTGTCAAACGAA
The DNA here is from genome assembly GCA_026074375.1 of Tanacetum coccineum. Taxonomy (NCBI): domain Eukaryota; kingdom Viridiplantae; phylum Streptophyta; class Magnoliopsida; order Asterales; family Asteraceae; genus Tanacetum; species Tanacetum coccineum. The sequence continues at coordinate 29,854 of BQNB010020118.1, read as the reverse complement.
CGTTTTGTAGTTAGAAGTAGTAGGTACATGACAATAATACCTTGTTCTGGGGCAATTTGACATATGAAAAGATATATGTTTGTTAACGTTCGGTGTCATGAGCTTAATGCGTGAAAGAAAAGAGATTGTTATACAATGTTTTCCCGAGAACTAATTATGTGTTCAAAGATTATTTCTTATGGATTATTTTAAAATCTATGAATTTCACTCAACAATTTTGTTGACGTTTTAAACATGTTTTATCCTAGGTAACCAAGGATGAAGGCAACGATGGCGTGGAGGTGTCGTGCGTGTGATAATTTTAGTGAAAGACTACTTATGTGTTCCTTGTCTTTAAAAAAAATGTCTTAATGTGTTTTAAAACAATGTCTTTTATTTGAAACAATAGTTTTTCAAATGTTGTAATGGTTGCGGTTGCAATCCTGTGGGGACCTGAACACGTTTATCTCTGATTAATAATGGAACACATGTTTGTAAGACGTCTCATTTGGGTCTCTTTCTATTATCTTGTTGTTTTGTGCTATTTAATACCCAATTGCTATTTCCGTTGCGCAATCCAAAGTTGGGGGTGTTACAATCCAAATATATACATATGTATAAATCGTTACCAAAAGTCTGTTTTTAGCCTTCAAAATAACTAGTTTTAGCTTATTGGGCCTTGAGGCCCATTAGTAGTACAAAATAATGTTTATTAATTTCAAAATCCATTTTAAGCCCATTAAAAAAATAAGTCCAACGAAAAATCAACAAAAGAAGCCAATGCTCACGGACCAAGACTAAGCCATGGTGTAACACCCCCAAAATGGGTCGCAGCGGAATAAGGATCGCGGCATGTTACTTTGTGATCAACAGCAAAGATTATATATAAGAACGACACAAAAGTCGTTTAAACTGATACATTGGATTTAATAAAAAGACATGTTACTCAAAAGCTATAGCTTACTTGTTCTTTATTTATTATTTACAAAAGACGACATAGATTTCCCAAAACATGATGCTTCCTAAGTTCTTTTAACAGTGCTATCCAAAACCACAATCCAATGCATCCTTGGCATCTCGTGCCTAATGACCTCCTGAAAACATTGCTTTAAAACGTCAACAAAATTGTTGGTGAATTCATAGGTTTATGTATTTAAATTATGCAGGACCGCAAGATTTTCCCGTGATGTTACAACAGATGCCAACAATCACAAAACCAGATTATTGTTGCACTAAGCTCATGACACCGAGCTCAAACCTATATTGCTATTTATAGGAGTTATTTGCCCGTAAGATGATTATAACCGCAACATCCAAGTCCGCATGGTCATTCGTTCCGTTCTTAGTGATAGCTAATCACCCAAACGGGTGAGGTTAATCCCAAATAGATCTATTTATAACATTCTGCGCTCACATAATGTTATTCACAACTACTCTATGCAATTAAACGTTCATGAATAAGGATCAGGAGGGTTATCGCAACTAGGCAAAACAATAATTCAATTTTTTTTAATTTTTACTTTCAACACTTGCGTCCAATTTATAAAACAAGCATGTTTCCACCCCAAATAATATCAAATCAGTAAAACTATAAAAGTGGGGCTATGAACTCACCTTGAGTACAGATAGCTCAATATATTCACAGATAAAAACGGTCACGCAAGACGAAATGCAACCTATTTAAATTAAGGCCGTATAAGTACTGAGTACTTAATTTAATAACATTGAATATAATCTTATAGTTGTTACATCGTACTATCGTTCGGGCTATCATAATTAAAGAGGTCATGACATGACGTACGAGGAGTTTAGGACACTTTAAATCGTAAATCCAACAACTCATCGATACGCCATCCGAAGAGGCCTCATTATGAAACTCCCTAGTAATATAGCACTTTGATAACCACTCAATATTTCTATATAGCATAATCACAGGACTAATCGTTTTAGTAAAAATAATATTTATAATGTGTAAACGTTTATAAATTATTCTTTCGTAAATAATGATGACCTAATTTGGTCGTTTTAAGCCCGTTGCTCGCGTTTCTTACGTCCACGTCTTCGTAGTAAGACGAGCGATCAAAATATTACATTTTTAAGTTTTTAAGATTCTGCGATGAATAGTAAAATTACTGTTCACAACAGCTCGTTTGTCGTTTTAGGCTTTAATTGGCGTAAACTTGTAATCGTAATAACTTATTCGTTTTAATCCCGATTTCAGTGATTCCTTCGAGTACGTTTTTGTTATTAAAAGAGGTATTATATTTTATAAAGATAAATCCACTGATGAATAGTGATTTTTACTGTTCATAGTTTATAAAATTACTTTTATAAACTTTAATTATCGAAAATGTCGTAATTTACTCGTTATAGTTCCGTTCTCAACGATTCTTGCGTGTACGATCTCGTAATCAAAAGTTATATCATATTTTAGGTGTTTTAAACTCAAAGTTGCTGTAATGAATAGTAACTTTTTATAAAAATAGTTTTATAAAAGTATTTATAGTCGTAAACTCGTTTTTAACGTATCTTTTTCGTTATAGATCGGTTTTTCGAGTTTCTTATCATTATGGAATCGTCACGAGGCGTATTATTTTTATATAACATCATAACCTACTGTCCAAAATTCGTATTTGGACAGCCCCTAAGTATTCATGTGTTTAACTTTATGAAAACCTTGTTTTTATGTATTATTAACTTAGTAGTTTACTATAAAAACTCTTAAAAATACATTTGACACTTGTGGTACTTATAATAAGGTTCAATATCATCCCTAGTCCTTGTAAATTCATTGTAAAAGTTTTACCTTTTACTTTCATTATTTTCACATGTGAAGTTTAAGAAACATTATAAAACCCTAATTTAATCATAAAAATGTTCTGTTACTTAAAGACATAAGTTAACATACTTTTATTTTTACTTTTCCATGATATATAGGACCATATGACATAAGAATAAGTGTATAAAATCATAAACATAAATAATAACTCATTTTACATATTAGAAAGTCATTAGTGGTGATTATGGCTATATTTAACATGTAATACATAAAATCATAAGAAAGAAAAGTATAAAGGATTTAAGAAAACCTTAGTAATGATGTAAGAGATGTGAAATAAGTTCTAAACCCGTGTTTAGATTCAAAAACAAAGCTTCCAAGCTTATAACCCAAGATTAGGTTTTCAAAACCCTAATCTTTCCTTTTTCTTCTTATTACTTGAAAATGATGAACCAATGCTTCCCAACACCTTAGAATACCTTAAGTATGTTGTGTATAGGGTTGTATATACTTAGAAAATCAAGTTATGAATTTTGTTTTAAGGGGTTTTTGTGCCGTGGGATTTGGAGAAGAAAAGAGAGAAAGAAATGAAGTTTTGTTAAGTATGAAAGTATGTAAACATTTCTCATGCATGCATGGCTATTTATAGTCTAAATATCTACTTAACCAAACCCTAGTTACTTTCTAACCCTAGTTAAGTTTAGCATGACAAGTTTGAATAAAGGTGTAAGACTTACTTTATGTAATATCTAGATATTATGTATACAAGTGATGACTCTTGTTCTCATCTTAATTTTCGGCATTATGTATGTATATGTGATGTTATTTTAATTATTTTGAGTATTGGGTATAATCGTGGGTATTCGTTTAGGCGTAGTTAGGTTTTAGAACTTCCGGGTATGCCTAAACGTATTTTATTATGAAACGTAAGCATTTTACGTAGCCAATAAAAATAAGATGAACAAAGTTATTAATTATCCTCATAATAATCATATAACACTTGCTTGATGTAAACATTTAATTGTTTAACGCCCGTTTACATTGTATGATCATTTTCAGTTTACGCGATTTAACTTAAAGTTTACGGTTTAAGAGTAAACGCGTAAAACCCTAAAAATAAATTATGAATTTCATAATGTCATACAATGACCTAAAATACGAGGTGTTATAGTCTCCCCCCGTTAAACGAGCCTTGTCCTCAAGGCTTATCACACAGCACTTGACGACGGTGCAGTCTTGGTGAAGAGGTGTGGATATTTCTTCTTGAATTGATCTTCACGTTCCCATGTAAACTCAGGACCTCTCTTGGAGTTCCATCGAACCTTGACTAATGGGATACGGCTTCGCTTCAACCGTTTAACTTCACGATCTGTGATCTCTATAGGCTCCTCGACAAACTGAAGCTTGTCATCAAAATGAAGTCCATCCAACGGAACGGCTAAGGGTTCGTCGGCATAACACTTCTTTAAGTTGGACACGTGAAATGTATTATGAACTCTGCTCAGCTCTTCAGGAAGCTCGAGCTTGTATGCAACGTCTCCAACCCTTTTTATTACCTTGAAAGGTCCAACAAACCTGGGATTTAATTTCCCTCGTTTGCCAAAACGTACAACCCCTTTCCAAGGCGAAACCTTGAGCATCACTTTATCTCCAACCTCAAACTCCATCGGCTTACGCTTCAAATCAGCGTAGCTCTTTTGTCTATCACGAGCAGCTTGCATCCTTTGTTTAACTTGAATGATTCTCTCAGTCGTCTCTTGTACTATCTCTGGACCGGTGAGTTGAACTTCTCCAACTTCAGCCCGGAAACCCTATTTTTAGGGTTACGTTAATGCAGCACTTGGATCGTTCGGTGTTATTTATTAGCACTGGTTTGTATTAAACGCAATTATAATTCTCTTAGGGTTTCTGCTTTAATACACGTTGGACATGGTTCGTTGATTGTTCGTGTTTGTTTGGTGGTGTTGATTCGTGGGTTTTTGAGAGAGGGGATGACCAAAACCCTAATTTCATTGTTAAGGTTTCGTGGATCACGTGAGGTGTCTGTGATCATTATTGGGAAGTTCTGGCTCTAACCTTTCGCGTGGGTCATTTTTGGTCTAGGTTCGGGGTGTAAAGATTCGTCTTATGGAAGTTAGCCGTGTAGGCTAGTCAAGCTGTTATTGAAGAATCTGCAGGGACAAGGATACGACAAAGTTGACACATATTCTGTGTTTGATATTGTTGAGACAGTCTTTTCAAGAATTGTATGGATGCGGTTCATGTGGGCTGCATGGGAAGTAGTGTGTGTGCTGGTTGCAACACACTTAATGGTCACCGCTTGGAGATGCGTTTTGCAGGATCAAGTGCCGTGGTATAGTTGGAATAATGGGGCTTATTAGGATTAATTTACATTACTAAATTACTTTGTATTTTTCCAGCTATTGATATGTGAAAAAGTTTAGTTCTTTTTCACTAGTAGTATCATAAGAGTGGCGTGTCACCTTATGTAGGGGTTCTGCTTGTTGCACTATATGTGCATGATTGTTGCCCATGTAACGGGTTGCGATGTAGGACTTCACCTACATCCATTGTACTTAAACGCTTTTTTGGTGTAATACATTTTACCGGGGAAACCCTTTACCAAAAAAAAGCCATTATTAGCCCCTATAATGTTTAACAAAAAACATAAGTTAGTATAACTCCAAAATCAAAACTTTGAATAATAAAAGCATAAATTAGTATAACTCTAAACTCGAGAATTTAGCAATAAAGAACAAACCATCAACTACCAAGTAACTGAAAATGAGCATTCATGTATCTTAGTATCGTTTTCCCCTCATACAAAGAGGTTGTAATTTGCACACATAAGTATAATATACAAGTATTAGGTAAGGTAATTTAAAAGGGTATGTATGTATACCTTGGACCTCTTGCATCCACCTTTCATTGTGTAAGTTTTTCGTGTCCCGGTTTGTCTGAATGCAATAATGGTGCAATTGAAACCTTCTAAAACTTCATTTACAATAGGAATAACAGCTTGTTCATACAAATCCTTTCGCTAAGAAGTGGGACCCAAAACCAACATAAATTAAAAAAATCATTAACGATAAAATCCAAATGTGATTTTACTAATCAAATAATATTTTCAATTCCTATCTCGTTAGAATCAAGTAATCTGGTATGTAAAGCAAAAAAGCCACCTGAATCGTATGTCAAACGCAACGCCATGCCTTCCGTGAGAATACAGGTGCTATAACTTGTGTTAATATAAATATTTGTATCATTAGTTAATTTGACAGGAATTATAAAATTAAACAATATATATCTGTTGAGAAAATATGAAAACAAACATGCCCTGCAGATGGTGACAGTGTGAGTTTGTGCAACAACATTCTTTTTCTTTCTCTAACATGCAAGGTAAATGAAAGAGTGATATACATTATTTAAGTCAAGGTTAACATTAATACAACAGATGGTTTAAGTGTGTTGTCTGCCATGAAAACAAAAGGAATCATAGTCTTGCAAATTAAAAATAAGCATATTGCGTCGTTGGAAAGCTTTGAAAGCAAGCCAAAACAACATATAACGGGGAATTATGTATTTGCTTATTTTGTAAAGAATAAACACAAAAATAAGCATATTGATATGTAACAAATAGTACTAATACACAAGGTAATTATTGATTAATAACTTTATGAAAAGAATATTATCAAGCACGAGTTGAATTCAAATAGTCACTGCCTCACAACATCCTATTCTCGGGTTTCAAGTATTTTTTTTTGGGTAAAGGGTTACCCCGGTAAATTTGTATTAATCACAAGAGCAAATTAAGTACAATGGAATGTGGTTGACATGCCACATTTACCTCAAGCCAAACGCTTGAACTCCTAACACCTCAAAAAGAGACATGCCTCTTTTACAATTACACGAAAAAACCAATAAAACTCAAGACACTACCCAATTTGATCTTAATAATTTCCAAGCCCTGATATCAATCAGCCACACATACGTATTGATGACTTTGATCATGGGAAATGTATGGTTTCAAGTGTTTTTAGTCTTTTAAATTATACTTTATAACTAACTCAGAAAAATTCAAATAGTAGTATTACCCAGGCCGTCTGTTACTAAGCCCTTCATGAAAATTATTATCAATACGGCTAAGAGCAAATGTATATTTCAAACACATAGCTAAGCTCAGTGTTTTCACTTTTAGCATAATGTATAAAGAAGCAAAACTGATATTGCTTACCATAATGTCATCGATCTCCTCTTAAGTCATCGGTGTTCATTTGCATTTAAGAGAAGCTTTTCCATCTAGAGAGGCTTTCTAAGAAGCGATAGGTTTTGAGAAAATGGTAGAAGGAACACCACTTTCTGGTGTGATCTTGCCACCAACATCCCTAAACGATCATGTTGATACTTGATTCTAATGTAAACGTCCTCTTCATACTTACTTATAGAAAGAGCCATTTAGTACATATAAATATGAAAATGAGGCGCTCTGCAAGTCTGGTGTTTGTCACAAAGCATCTGTAATAATTATTGAGTATAAAAATAATATACCTGCAAGTCTGGTGTTTATCGTGATTGAGTGAAGATCGAGCAAAAGGAACCTGCCACCGAGCAATTAAAATTTTATAAACTGTCCTCCAAGAGCTGCATCAAGTTCAATCGTCTTCAGGGCTGCTGCTCTAGCTTCATCCTGTAACCAAAAAAGTAAAGAGAAAAATAAATTGAATAAAAGACTAGGACTAAATTTTGGAAATGAGATATGAGATTTAGATAGAATAGAGTATTTCAAAGTGAAAAGGCACCTGGCTTGTGTCTTTACCTAGCCAATAATGGATGTCATGGCGTAATGCACCACTTTTCAAAGCTATAGTCTGTAAATTGAATGTAAATGTATGATTTAGTGAACAATTAAAACTAAAAAAATAAACTATTTTTGAACTTTGGAAAAAGAAGTATATTATGCTAACTCATAACTACTTAGCATGCTTGTTTATTAGCTCCTTTTGTTCTTATTTATTGCGTGTCCTCATTTTGAGTCTTAACTTGCATTAAAATGTAGTTTTAGACAATGAATTTTCTAATATTTTTCATTTTTGGATGTCCAACTGACTGCTATGGTTATGTTTCAGTCATATTTTCAAGCCAAACAACCTATCTTACATTCATATTAAATATAGAAATTTTGATGGTAGTAATTTTGTTACACCAGATGTTTACACTTTAGAAGAGTATTCACTATGTAGGCGTTTGACTTCAGTCCAACATTTCCATAAAGTTGTTACTGCAATTTTTCAAGGGACGGAGTACTATAACACTGTTGCTGATACCTAAACTTATTTCATCAGTTGATCAATGTAGAGTAATGTTACCTAAGGAATTTGAATTTTAACAGTGATCTATCTTGTGAGGAAATTCAAAGATCGAGTTTCATTGCTATAAGCAAAACACCATATCAACCACCTACAGAAACAAAAACATTACCTTTGTCGTGAGAGGTATTGAGCACATGCATAACATATGCTAGGTCAGACTTAAATGTGCTGCAAAACAAAAAACTCAACTGCTTAAAACATGTTTTCCAATAAAAGCAAATTATAGATTACATATGTCCAGAATAAATCTATAGAAACTTTCTGAGCCTCCGATTGCTACCAAGCAAGCTTTGAAAACACCCTAATTTTACATGAATTCTTAGACATAAGCCCTGCAAAGATCCATTCACTGTTAGGTGACATAAAAAAAATACTTGAATCCCAAAATCCTAATTAGTAAAAACCTGTAACTAACATGCCTTTTACTTTAAGCCAAAAATCAATCATTTGTATCAATACAATAATCTGAGGAAATGCGTCACTGAAATATTAAATACCTGATGTTATGGTTTTAAAGGGACATAATTGATTGTTTTTTGTGTTGTGGCTTTACGGATGAACGGCCTTTTACTTATTCAGAACTAACCTGCTTTTGCAATCTAGTATTGTTTTTACATAACATTCTAAGGTGTAGAGAATGAAGATTACCTTTTACGAGAGTCGAAGTCAACTATAAGGTTAATTGGTTATGCGCGCCAAAAATATGTGTGTGTAAGCCTGATACGGTAACTTTGACTTGACTTAAACATATATGTTTTGCATATAAATCAGAAATGTAAATGATTCATGAATTAAAAAATTAGAAGCTAGGTATATGCTACGATATTTTTGGAATTCCGCCCCTCAATCTACTTGTTTGTTAGCTATCATAGAATTTTTCAAGGCATTCAAACAGTTTGGATAACATACCATTTAAATATAGCATATATTGTTAGCTATCATTGCAATGAGCTGGAATGTATTCTCTAAGAACAGTTTCCCCCACCCCTACGATCTTTACCACCTAAGTCAAACAACATAGCCAAAAAGCGATTGAGTTTTACATAACACCAAAGTTATTATTACAAAAACGCAACAATAACATTGCCAAAAAGTGATGCTTACTTCATGATGGAATACCATGCATAAAAAATAGTCACTGAGGTGATGCCATTCGATCAAAACATAAGCTTAATGAATATACCACATAGTCATTATAATACTCCACACAAATCACCTGATATATTCCCAGTATTTCCTTGAAATGACATCTGGTTTTCACGAATTAGACACTAGTCAAGATTTTGAACCTTGTCGAATCTAAACACAACGTGAAAAAAATATATCAATTTTTCAATTCAAAATAAAGCTTTAGAAACTATCTTCAAGAGACTTACTAATCAATTTTTTGGGACAGAAATAGTAGATTGTGCAAAGATCTACGTACTTGAAACCCTTGATCTTACAAAAACCAATAATAACAACAGTTGCATAATAAAACTTTGCTTCTCTGACTAAACTCTCCTTGCTCATAATATGATATTCGAATATTAGTTATAACATAATTTTGTAGTGCCTTCACTGGCCTATGACTACTCCTAAAATTTTGGATCATATTTTCTCTTTTGAATATTCAATAAACCCATCCATAAAAATGAAAACTTTATCCAAATAATCACCTAAAATCTTTAAAAACAATATTGGTTTAAAAAGTCAAGAAAATAATACTAATAATAAAATATGCACTCAAATCTTACCTTCATGGTGTGAAGAGTGAAATCATTAGTGTGTGTTTGTATGTGCGTGAGCCGATCAATACATTTGTGATTTTTTTATGACAACTTTTGTAAATAGAGAACATCAACCATGATTTTGTACGTATATATAAACATAGTATAACTATAGATTTATTACACATGCATAAATGTTTAAACGTGTATCAGATAACATGGCATATTAATCACACTATATTGATTGATATAGTAATACCTGTTTTTATGTGGTTCGTTAGGGTTTTCAGAAGAATGAGGCGTACCTCATACGATCATGTACTTCCCTATGCTGGAGGTTTATTAGGGTTTTATGGCATATGTTGTAGCCAATCTGCATTCCATTTATATAATATATGATGAATCACTATAACACCCCCCAAATACGATACACAACGGAATACAACATTTGAGGTGCTACATCACGATACAATCACACGAGTCATAATAAACAACTATAAAAGAGATGTTTGTTAAATAAGTTTCATTTATTTCGTTTGAAAAGAATTAGAGTTACAAAGGTCCCAAAACTATCGTAGAAAATTTATTTCTACAAGTCACATCACGACTTTATTTCTAAAATATTTCTATCATTTATTGACACAAGTTCACCGAGTCACCGTCCTTGATATCCGCGTTCCGTCCCATCCAAGCCATCTTCAATACTTATTTTTTTTTTGGTAAAAGGGATCACACCCTGGCAAAATATATTAATCACCAAAAAATTCAATGAAGAACAATGGAATGTGGCTGAGATACCACATTAACCCCAAGCTAAGCTTGAACAACTAAAATCTGAGTGACATGCCACACGGAATCAACATAACTATTACACCAACTAGAACGCCAATAGGGAAAAACCACCTAAACGTACACATACAAAATACTCTAATCATCATAAAGACTAAATAATCGAATCGGAAATCTTCCATCTATGCAAAATCTCCAAAGCACTTCTAGACTTCTTGAATTGACACGACATAAGTTTGAGATGCACCGAATTCAGAATGTTATCACTCACTTGGCTAA
>BQNB010020118.1:0-17252 GCA_026074375.1 Tanacetum coccineum | reverse complement strand
GTGACGGCGTCGCGTTTTAATCGTGACGCCGTCATGAAAGAGAATATTCTAGATAATGGGTTGGGTCGTATGCTCTGACGCCGACGTGGAATCTTGTGACGCTGTCTTGATCTTCATGGTGACGGCGTCACGTTGTATTTGTGACGTCGTCGCCAGCCACTGTAGAGAAATTCTTGATCAATGTTGGTGTAGGTCTGTAGTCTTGTACGTTTATTCTCTAAATGAGCCCAAGTCACATGTAATTCTTCCAAAAGCCTTCCAAATGAGAAATGCCTGAAAAAGAACGATTAAGTACCTATTTTGGGCATAAGTGCACAATTTAGAGGGTTAAATGACCCTGAAAAAGTGTATAAAATGACACCTCATTATTAATCCAAACGCTCCTTAGTTTGATTTTGCTCATCCAAACAAGTCGAAAAATACATATGAATTATGTATCTTGAAATTTGTTCATGAGATCATTATGCATGTGTTTGAAAACGTTTTTAAGTTGTATTAACAATGCATAATAATAATTTTATTAAGTTCCTAACGTGAGTGATTTGAAAATAAAATTGGGGTTTTGGTTCAAAGTTAATTTTTTGACAAACTCACAAATGTATGCAAATCCTATGTCTACGGGAAGCATATTAGTTATACATTGTATCCTAGTAGTCTTAATTTTACAAAACTGAAAGAAAAATAAAAAATCCCCAATTTTATTTTTTTATGTTCATCATGAACCCTAGACTCAAATCAAAAGAAAATAGATGAAAAGACTTACAATTGATGATGTTGATGATGTTATGAATGATTGTAGGTGTTGATTTTATCTTCAATTAGTGTTTTAATGGGTGATTTTGAGTTTTTGGGTTGTTTTAGTCGTGTTCGTCTCGCTGCAGAGAAGAAAAAGGTATGTTTGGTTTAGTGATTTTAAATTTTTTGACTAAGTGACGAATATACGAGTTTTCTGATAGCCGTCTCATACAGTCAGGCGGTCCTAAATATATTGAGGGGCCGCCCTCAGTGAGGGAATTTGGACTTGGTTTTGACGAAAATTTTACAAGGATGAGTGACATTTTAATTTGCATTTCGCGAATTAAAAGTACTTAAAGCTATCGTGAATGTCATTTGACTCCTCAAGAGCAAATTTGAATTCATTTAGTTCATGAGTGAGTGATGCGTTTACTTTATTTAATTGCTTTTGAATCTTTTTGTTTTCATCAGTGTCAAGTTTTAAATTTGCAATTAAATTAGCAAGCACAACACGCTTATCTTCATATTCTTCAGCATTTTGGTTAGCCTTTCCTTCATTATCACACATATCTGATGAATCAGGGATGACATTACTATCAAACTTTTCCACCACATATGTGTCATTAATGGATTCAGGTTGCTCAAAATACTGTCTTTCACTAGCAAACACATTATAGTCATTAGTGGATTGTACCTGTTCCAATGGCTGGGGGGGGGGTGGTGGGGGGGGTTCGGGGGGGTCTGTGACGCGATTCGGGGGGTAGTGAGTTGTATCTGCACATGGATAGGGGGGGGCGAACTGAGGGTGGGGGTCAATGACGATGTCTATTGTGTCTACATTTCAACGTGGCGGTGAGTGGCTAACGTCCTTCGCTGCGAGAACGTTATGAGAAGACATCGACTGAAGAAACTGCATGTCATCATCATTCAAATGCCATCTAGAGGGATGCACTACTGAAATCTCGACTTATGCCGAGTCAACTATCTCTCTTGCGGGTTTCACAAACTTCATGGACAGTTCCCATCAGGTGCGAAACAATACAAAGTGCGCTAATGGCGCACTTACGCTAATAACACGATTGCAAACATTCACGTGGAGTCGCGACTAATATGCAGTTTCATCTAGACCTAGCACAGCCACAGCATTTCACATATCAACTCTCTCGCACAGTAATGTCCAAAAGGACATATCTCAATCGCAATCAGTAATCTAGTAACGTCCGCTAGTGCTACTTTCGTCCACATAATCTCTGCGCATGATCAGAGTCGGCATATACTACGGTTTCTATCCTGTTCCCCTTAGGATGCCATGATCCTCAGTGCGTATTACCTTTAATGTACGGAAGATACCCTCCTTTTATTTTAACCGCTTCAAGGTGAGAGGTTTTGGGAGCCTCTTGGAAGCGTGCACAGAGGCACACACTAAACATGATATCGGCCCTACTTGTCGTTAGGTATAATAAACTACCTTATCATGCCTCAGATATCCTGGTACTATCTACCGACTCACGCTTTTCTCTCAATCTTTCGTAGTTTTAGTATCGGACATGGGGGTTTTTCATTGGTTTAGAATCTTCTAGAGACAAATTCCTTAAGCTTTCTTTAATAACTTAGATTGATTAAAGAATATACCATCTTCCTTTGTTTAATTTGTATTCCAAGAAAGAAAGATAAGTTCAACCCATCTTGACTCATCTCAACTCGCATGGTCATGATTTTGCAAATTCATTCACAACATTTCTTGACAAAGGTGAACTAATATAATGTCCCATCGACATAATTTGACCAATAGGAGATTTGAACTTTTCTTCTTAGAAAAAAGCGTTATCTACCATTCACATTTTATATTTATGTTGAATAATATAAGCTTTTAATCTATGCATACCAAGCTTTGGGTGGCTTTTTTAAAGACCATATAAGCTCTTTAATTTATAAACAGATCTGGTTGTTTCAAATCAATGAATCCCGAAGTTTGCCACGTATACCTCCTCATACGATAAAACTGTTTAGGAATCACTTTTTACATCCATTTGGAATAATTTTGGAAATCTAGGCGCAAGCATAGGCTAATAATAAACAAATAGATTAAGTCTAGCACCAAGTCAACGTTTCATCATAATTCTATGACCTCTTGTTGGTTGTAGCCTTGAGCAACTAACCTAGCCTTATTTTAAGAAACAATACTGTTCTCGTCTAACTTATTTCTAAATACCCACTTAGTTCCTATAATTGTCATATTCTTAGGTTAATTTTAGGATCCCGTTTAACAACTTACTCTTATACAATTTCGATCCACGAAATCGAACTAGAAATGAGAAGAGAGAGTTTGTTTCTATTGAAGATAAACTAGAGATAGAGTTGTTAGAGAAACGGGGAGGGGGGGAGAGAATAAGAAATTTTAGATATTATGAACAACTTGAACATCTTGAACAACTAACTTTTCCAAGTGGAAAAAGTTCCTTATATACCTCGACACTTAAAATTGACGCGCGGGATATTTAACAGGACTGGGTTTGGGTTTTGTCTTGGGATTAAACCCGAAACAATATACAAATTAGATAACTATCGAGCCCGATTTCCCGATATTATCCTATAACAACATTAACTAATTAAAGACCGAAGCTCCATCGTAGAGTGCCGGAACTTCCTTGTTCACTCAATAAATCAAGGCTTAACAATCTTCCCCCCGAAGTGAGGTCATTGAACACGGGAACGAGCTTCTTTATTGACCAATAAAATTGAGGCTAACAACCCCCCAAATTGAGTTCATTGATGACACTCCTTCATGAAACAGTGAGATGCTTTTTCGTTAAGCTCGATGTTCCTGGTCCTTTCTCTTTTTTATTTGTTGTTAGGCTGTTTCCTTCATGCTTTTGTGATCTGGACTTTGAGCTTTACAATTGTCTTTATCGCTTCCCCATCTTGCGTCTGTGTGTTTGGACATAACTTGCTCATACTATTGCATTACTTGAAAACTTTAATTCAGAGTTTGCGGAAGTCTCTGTCTTTAAATCTGAGCTAATCTAGATAGATGTCTTTCGTAGAATTGAGCATTTGAATGGATTGAGGATGCCTTTTACCACCGTTTGACCTGCCAGTTTACGTTAGTGATAAACGAGAAAAATTGATTTGAAAATCAATCGACGAGTCCACCGTTAAAGAGTTTTTTTTGTAACACATCGAGAGTGTCCCATGTTTTTATCAAAATTCATCAACCGTCAATTCATTTTACTGGACCAAATCGATATCCAGATGTCCACAATTTGATTTCATATAGAATCTCGCAAGTCCACCTACCAAAGCTGTTTGATGACTGCTCAAGGCTGGATTTCCATCTTCATTGTGAATACCTTTGTATCCCTCGAATGTTAATCAAATAACAAAAATATTGCGTACACTCTTGATAACAGCTTGGTGAACTTGATGATGTTTCAACAAGTGTTTGAACACGGAATGTGACTAACGAGATTTATATTGATTCTCATTGGCTCTAGACTCGATTATGCATTTTGGTTTTTATTACTCGGAGGCTGGAGCATATGCCACCTAGTGCAATATCAACGATCTCGAATGAGATGTCAATAGATAACGTGTGAATCTCCGTGACAAAGAGACAAGTTCTGTTGAGAGAAACCCCCGTTGGTGCATGCATCACTGGGTCCATGATGTCATTTTTCAATGTCAGCAATCAACTTGTGATTCTGACAGCATATGTATTGACCCGGTTTCTGCCTTAAGTTGTGTGGAGGGCTTCTTTGTTTAGACCCTTTATCCATACATTTCTTTTTAATTCTTCAACGCCTTCATGCATACCAGACTCATTAACTAACACCTTGTATGGATTGTTCCAGTGTTAACTCAATACATATGTCGCATTATTCCTATTATTCATTCATCTCCAATCAAACCTACGGACTGCTATTCCTAACGTTTGGATTAACCTTGGGTAGATCCTCCCGGTTCTGGTTGGATCATAGGATTGATCCTAACCTAACCACCTAGACTTTCAATTCATCGTGAAATTAAGATGTTGTTGGGTGTAAGATCGAACCATAAAACCTTTTCAGCACATTGAGTCAATTAGATCATAATTTAATTACATTTTCTCCCCTTATTTTAAATAATAAACACTTAGTTTTTTTGAATACCTGTGATTAAAAAATGTCGTGAAAAATCTGTGGGAGAAAATATGGATCAGCATGATGGTTTGAAACATTTGATAATGTTTTGAATACATAAGAGTTTGTCGTTGTTGATGTATCCAAGAACCATTAAAACATTGTTTTTTTCGAAAAACTCCCCAGCAATAATAGGAACAATTGAGAATTGTTTCTTTTAAACATTGTGAGGGATGAGTGTTAACACATAATTTTTGAAAAGAATATGAATTGTCATCGAGAAATTCTTGCAAATTATGTTCAACTTATTGAAAAACCAAAGTGATTGAGGACTTCTCACCTAACGCTAAGGGTAAGCGCACTGAAGCGTACACTATCCTTGTTCTTGAAGCTAAAGAATGAATGTCTTGTAAGAACAGCTCAAGACGGAAAACGAATTTTCTCGTTGGGAGGATAAGTTATAAACCTTCCTAATTTGAAGTCCTGGTTATGTAACTGATAATTGCACATAAGCCATTAGAAAATATAGAAATGACTGTTATGAAACATATTTGAACTCTCGCTCGGAACGTTCATTTACACATCCGTGTCCAATGTTAATCGACATTTCTAAGCACGTAAATGTTATGATATCCTAAGTAGACTTGTCGAGAAGACTCTTTTTGTAAATTATTTTGTTTTTTTGATTTTGTATTGTATATATATACCTGATGTCCTCAGCATTGCTATGATGAAGGGTGGAATAGAATTCCAACTCTTGGTCGTGAATGTATCTGTCTTGTTTGCTAAGAACAACTTTTGGAACGAAAAAAAACAGCCTATGAACTTGACTGTTCATTGCTGGGGTCTTGAATTCCGAGTTTCTGAACGGTATGGATCAGAAGTCATGCCATGAAGACCGAGGCTTGATCTGCTGCAATCAAACATCTTTTGAACATAAAGTAAGAATGGGGCCTAATGTGTTATTTTCAGCAACACCATTTAAAATGACGACCGAGCTTGAATTCTGCTGTGTTCAAACGTCATTTTGATCAACAATCAAATTCCTTGACGCCTTGTTTTCTGAGAATATCTTTCTTTTTTGCAACCTAACTCTGAGTCATTCCTCTGTAGGATTGAACGATGTACCTGTACTTAAGAGAGTACCTGCACCGACATTAAGAGCTTGTTCGCTTTCACATTGGTTAGGGATATCTGCATTTGAACCATTTGGGGGTTTACTTTCAACCTTTGTTGTGCTAGAGGCGAATGTCTTTCCTGTTGGAACCCATCTAAGACAAACAGTCTTGAGAATTCTACCCGTTGGTTGCCACCTAAGACAAGATCTAAGACTTGTTGTTTTCTCATGCACAGTGGTAGTCTTTTTGATTGAAAACCTATGTCCTTTTGGGATCTGTCTTTTTGTTATTTCGTTGCAACCCATATTTGCTCTATCGGTTGTTCCTGTTTGTTGTTCTTATTGGATGGAACCTTAGCACGCGAGTTGACTTCTTTCAGGAATTTTATTACACAAGCGTCATGATTGGCATTAAAGACACATTTCTGACACGTCGAGCAAACAAAATGTTTGGAGTCAAAAAAATTTCTAGGGATCCTAGAGTGTTCATGTGTCTTTTTCTTAGCTTCCTCTAGGTAGTGATTATGAACAATGTCGTTTGAGCTATACCTAGATGAGCTTGGGGCATATCCGCGATGAGGTTTGCAGGGCAAATTCTCTCCCCTAGCAAATGATTGTAGTGATTGGTTTGAAAGTCGTTGTTCCATAAACTTGGGAGGCAAACCGTGGTTTTTGTGAAATTCTAGGTCTTTCAGACTTAAACGAGTCGGTTGTCTAACAACGATGGGTTTTTGAGTGGTTGTCCAACCGATTTTCCTCCAAGATTGATGGCTTTTCAAACTTAGTATTTCACACTATTTTCCTGTTAGTTTCCTTAACTCCTTTTTAATGCGCAATTGCAAAACCCCTTTTCGAATCAGAGCTAGTACATCAGTCATTTTTTCATTAGACTTTTTGTTCATTGTGCCATTAAAAGAGTCATATTTGGTTTTGGTCTGAACACGTGTACTTTTGATAGAATCAAAAAGATCTTTGTAAGTCTGTTTCAAATGCTCTTGTTTCCTATATCTTGATTGTTGTACTTTGAAGTAGCACCCCAATGTTACCTTTCCGCTGCTACCTGATTTTGGGGGGTGTTACAGCAACGGACTTCTTAACATTACCCAGGTTTTGGAGTAGTGTATCTCTGAAGTGTTGAACCTCGAGTCCAGTGTATTCAACAAAGTACGTGTCTGTCATTTGACTGTCATAATCCAATGTAAACTTTGAATCGATGAACTTCTGGAACTGGTTGTTTACCACCCAAAAGGCTGTCTCGGATCCATCTTCTTGAAATTCATCTTTGTCAAGTTGCTTTTGTAGTTGATCTACGTTGAGTAGCATTGTTCTTGTGAAGGTATCAACATCTTGACCAAAGATTGACATGAATTCCCGTCTGAATCCATGTTCGACGTGAGTGCCTTTTAAGTCAGCTTTTGAAAGAACTTGAAGGTGTGAATGAAGAGATCGAAAATATGCCATGCATCTTTCTTTTGCTTTTGACATCTTGTATTTGATTGCATGCACATCTTTTGTTTTAGAATTCAAGCTGCATTCCTTTACTAATTTGATGGATGAAGTCTCTGAATTACTGTCTTCTTTCTCAGAACAAGTGTTTTGTATGACAACTAAATCAACTTTTAATGAATCAACATTCAATGCTGGAATTGGATTTGAATGATCTTCTTGTGTTTACATCAACTTCTTTTTTTTCAACAATTGTAGAGTTCGTTGTTGATGAAGAATGAACTCAAGCATGTATTTCTCGAGGGAATCTATGGGAATCCATGTTAAAGATCATTGCATCGTAAAATGATTGAGCATCATATCTTGTATAATTCTACATACGCGCTTTTAATTCTGAATTGAAAGCATTTTCAAACGTTGTTCTGAGTTTTGTCAAAGTAGTCTTGCAATCAATCTGAGACATTATTTCTTTGGTAAGATGATTTTCTAGTAAATCCAAGTCTTGAGAGAATGTTCTCTTGAAGATATGCATGTTACCAAAATCTTGTAAAGTTTCTATGAGAAACTTGAGTTGTGACTGAATTGCTCGAAGACTGTTCATGCATTTAATTCTTGAAAGTTGTGTCTTCTCTTGAACTTTAGAAATTGAACAAGAAGAAACTGTGTCATTCTGAAGAACACTTGATGTTTGAGTTTGCAAATCGGTATTTGAATTTGACATTTTGATGAAGTTGATGTAAATGGATATCGGATCTTAAGTGTTATGAAGTGATTGATTGTGGTTTTAAATGAATTAACGTTCACGGGATTTTACACGTCTATGATTAAAACCGATAAATGAATTAACGGGATTTTACAAAATCAATAGAAAACCGTGAATGATTTGATTCGGAATCAGCGGCCAATGATTTAATTGTCTAAAAACAGATAATTTTCTGGCTAGGGTTACAGCTGTTTGTTTAAATAGGGCCTAAAAATACAGATAATTTTCTCACCAAACTGAAACGGGCCTAAAAATACAGATGGGTCGTGAGCTAGAACAAAAACAAGTCTAACACAAATTCAAAAAAAATGAAAAATATCAATAACTCATAGTAAACAAGGGTTTTGGGCCTCGAAAAATCCGTAACCAACTAAATGGTGAGTACAGCGTAATCTGTCTCGTTTTTCTCTTCGATTTGAGAGGTCACGGCCCTGAAACGGACTTACGGATCAAAAGTTATGGTTGTTTTACTAAAACCCTTTTCTTCACACAAGATTTCTAGACAAAACGCAGTGCTATCTTTAACCAAAACGCAGTGACTTTTGAATCAAAACGCAATGGCCATTTAATCAAAACACAGCTTGAGATTTGGTCAAAACGCAACCAAATAAAAAATTGGGCAGAGTATTCCTTAGTCAAAACGCAATAAATGTCTTCAAAACGCAACCTGCAATCAAAACGCAATGAACCAAAACGCAACCAAGGTCAAAACGCAATGAACCAAAATGCAATCAAGGTCAAAACGCAATGAACCAAAACGCAACCAAGGTCAAAACGCAACCAAGGTCAAAACGCAATGAACCAAAACGCAACCAAGGTCAAAACGCAGTGAACCAAAACGCAACCAAGGTCAAAACGCAATGAACCAAAACGCAACCAAGGTCAAAACGCAGTGAACCAAAACGCAACCAAGGTCAAAACGCAACAAGAAGAAAAATCAAAACGCAACAAGAAAAAATCAAAACGCAACAAGAACTTTGCCAGAGAGTCAAAACGCAACGACGAAATATATGACTTTTTTCATAAAAAATCGTCTAAAAATCACCTTTTTTAACCACCTTTAGCTCTGGAACCACATGTTATCCCACTAGTTTAAATCCACTTACACAACTAAAAATCTATACCAAAATGCTAGAAAATAAGATAGAATCTTAGAGAGAGAAAGTAGAGAGAGAAACAAGATAGGAAGGTTAGATTAGAGAGAAAATGGGAAGTTACAAGTTATGGGAAAATGCAACCAACACCCTTCACCAAGTGTGGTGAAGGGAATTTATACCCTAGCCTTCTAGTTGGCTCATGGGCTTTCTTAACGGGCCGGGCTTGGCTAAACTTGGGCTTTGAGCCCGAAAACCACGGAGAATATTAGATTACATCACAGCCCGTTTAAACCCGACTAGCCTATTACAATACAAGAACCTATTTTGAACTTTCTAAGACCGATAACATTCCTTGTTTACTTAATTATAATTAAGCTAACAATCCACCCAATGTTGAGTCTCTTTCTTCCAACTCCTCTTATCACCCGATGACAATTGAAGAATAATGACGTTTAACGTTTATACTTTGCCTGTTTATGGACTTGCTGTTTGAAATGGCTTTGTTCATCCTCATGCTTTGTGATCTTAATTTTGAGCCTTTTATCTTATTGACTTTGAATTCTGTGAGATCTTATCTTGCATCAATCTCTTGATCTTGAATTCATCTTGAATTTTACTTCTTGATCAACTTGGCCTTGACCAACATGCTCATTCCTTGTTTTACATATTCTGTTTTGACATATTGATTAAAGAGTCCTATAACAATTCTCCCTAATTGATGATTCTTTATTTGACTTTGAGGCTCTTTGATGGTGGGGAAGGTTAGAATTAACTAACTTGACTAATAGTTGATGATTGACTTTGAAAGCTTGAGTAAAAGCAATGTGGTTTTATGAAACCGACTTTGCTGGAATGAGTCTGCAACACGTCGTCTTATCCTAAATTAAAAACAGTTACAATAAAAGATGAATAGGTCTTTTGTCATTTCATCTTTACTTTCAGTTGCATTAACCTCCGGTTACTCGTTGTTATAGATATTAAATACTATACCATGTGATTAGGTATGATTCAAAGAATCTCCTTGACACTAGGCGTGTTCCTTAGCTCAAAGCGTAGGATCTTCTAACACATATGTATTAAGATTCACCATGCTTGCTAGTTCTCACTACCCGAACGTCTCAAAGCAACAACACGGTAAGAGTAATCAAGAATTTTTATTACTGATCTTTTCTGATTAAGTCGTCAATTCATTTACCTACTGACCAAATTGATATCCATTTACACAAGCTTGATTCCATATAGGAATCTTGCAAGTCACCTACCAAGAGCTGTTTGACGTGGCTCAAGCAGGATTTCCATCTTCCACTGTGAATACTTAAAAGTATCACTCAATGTACTGGCAAGATTCTCAAGGATAATGCCGTAGAACTCTTTCTTACAAGCTTGTGAACATTATGGTGTTCAACAAGTGTATTTTAACATTGTGTCCTAAATGAGATTCTTTACGTTTGATCTCTTCTTGGCTCTAGAACCTCGATTTGTGCCTTTTTGGTTTTAGTAATCGGAGCTGGAGGCAAAGACTGCCACCTATTCAATATCAACAATCTCGGATTGAGATGTCAATAGATAACGTGTGTATCTCCAGTGACAAATGAACGAATTTTCTTTGAGAGAAAACCCGAATGGCTGGGAAGAGTTGTGCAAGCATCACTGGTCCATATGTCGTCTTCAATATCAAAACAATCCATCTGTGTGATATTTTGCATAGAATATATGTATAACCCGTTTCTGCCTAAGGTGTAAGGAAGGGCTTTCTTTCTTTTCACACCCTTTATCGCAGACATTTCTTTTTCATCATTCAACCCCTTCAATGCTTACCAAGAACGTCATTACTAACACCTTGTTGGTGATTGTTCAGTGTTAGCTCAATCTAGTCGGCATTTTCCCTTCTACACATTTTCTCCAATCATACCTATATATCTTGTGCTATTGATCTTGAAGTAACACGCCCCGGACCCTTATTCCGCTGCGACCTAATTTGGGGGTGTTACATCATCAGAATGAGTAGTGGTACTGGCACTAAACGGATCATCTTTTGAAAAATCGATTACAAAAATGGCGTGAACACAATGCTTATTTTTGTTTTTCTCAGATTTATCGGCATAATAAACAAGTTCATCCTTTCCTACTCTTAAAGTCAAAGTTTCTTCGTACAAATCAATGAGAGCTTTCGCAGTGCGAAGGAAAGGTCTTCCTAAAATAATAGGTACTCTCGGGTCGGGTTCAATATTAACCACCACAAAATCCGCAAGAAAAGTGAAACCATCAACTCTAACTACAACATCCTCGGTGTTATCCCACTTGTTTAATCCATTACACAACTATATTCTTTACCAAAATGCTAGAAAATAAGAAGAAATCTTAGAGAGAGAAAGTAGAGAGAGAAACAAAGAGAATATTAGATTAGAGAGAGTTTTGGAGGATTACAAGTGAAGTGAAAATGTAACCAACACCCTTCACCAAGTGTGGTGAAGGGATATTTATACTAGCCTGGCACTTAGGCTTTCTAAATGGGCCGGGCTTGGTTTAACTTGGGCTTTGAGCCCGAAACACGGACAATATTAGATTACAATCCAAGCCCGTTGAACCCGACTAGCCTATTACAATACAAGACCTAGTTTGACTTTCTAAGACCGATAACATTCTTGTTTGACTTAATATAATTAAGGCTAACACAAGTCACGGGTACATACCACCTGGATAGTCAAAATAACGCCTACATGGCGATCTTTACATAATTGGAACCTTCAAAGATGAAGGTTTGGAATGAGACAAAGCAGGCTTTGAACGAAGAGACTGCGGTTTCTTCAAAAGTAGTTGCTCTACAGAGGCATACGGATCAGCAGTCACTTCAGCTAGGAAGGGATAAGAGGCATTAGCTAGGCCATCGCCAGCTCGATCGAATTCCTCCTTTGAGGAAGAATGATAACCAGGCATCTTCTCCAAAATAAAAGGCTCTCTCAAACTAGCTACTTCTTTAAAAGTTGTACACTTGCCACGGAATATAGCTGCTTTGACAAGCTTAGAAATGAGAAGACCCATCTCATCACTACGAATAAGCTTCGTAGCCATGCCGAGAACCACTTTTGACACCACAGCAGCCCGGTCATGCTTCAAACCGACAATCTCTTGCAACAGTTGGGTTTCAGAAGCTTTGAGTCTCTCCTTCTCGGATTCAAGCCCTTCGAATTTCGTGCGAAGGATAGACAGAGTTTGCTCATAGTTAACCCACTTCTTCTCTTTGAGCACAAGTCTTCTATACTCACTGTGAAGCCCGTCAACCTGTCCCTGCAAGGTCTCAATCTCAGAACGCATGTCCAAGACAAGAGGAATTTTGTCTAAATCTTGAAGATCTTCATTGCATTTCCTCTCTAGTTCAGCATACGCTTTGTCTTTCGCAACCTCCCTCTCTCGAATGGTATCTGTTGATCCTAATCCTTGATCAATTCCTTAGGTTATCTAAGGTTAAATTACCTTGAATAAATCTAAAATAACTTGTTGTAGAAACTTTGTATGTATACTAAAGTGTATGCGGAATCTACACCTTAATACCTAGAAGTATTATGAATAAAATAGTAATTGTGTATAAACAATGATATAACCAAATGCTCTAATATTATTAGATCAATAATACGAGTACTCTTCACTAGTACTAGGGTTTACAACCTTGAAGCTTTTTTTTGAATCGACTTGACAACTATGAAAACTTATGAACTTGTATATCTAACTAATTGCTTCTAGGCATCTTTTATTAGACTAGGAGTCCTAGTCGGGTTACTAAGACGATCCTAAGATATCATTATCCCATTTATTTTTTTTCTTTTTATTTTTTTCTAAACCATAACGTACATCTCTTTAAACAAATACATTATGTATATCTTGTACAAAAATATCTTAATACTTATCTTCACAAGTATTCTTGTTCTCTAAACATTCTTTATCTCTTTAAACCATCTTTATCCTCTTGGCAGTAGTAAGTCTTCTAGCAGTTGTAATCCAGCAGCATAAACTTTTGTATCAGCAGTACTAATAAACATAAGCAGTAGTAACATTAGTACTAGCAGTACTAATATATACTCACAGTAGTAACTTGTACTAGCAGTCTTAACATTACTACTAGCAGCACTAACTACTTAGCTTATATTTCAGTCTTCAACTCTGAGCAGTCTTAACTTTAACTAACAGTAGTAACTTTATACTAACAGTACTAAATTATACTAACAGTAGTAACTAGCAGTGGTAACTTTATACTACCAGTACTAACTACTTAGCATAATTTCCATTATGTACCTGAGCAGTAGTAACTCTAAGAATCCTTGAAGTCTTTTAAGTCCCAACAATCCTCCCCTAAACTTGATGTTCATCTTCTGAATCTTCAAGTTTCTTTGTTAAAAGTCTTCATCACTATCAGGAAGATGCATTCAAATCTTTTATTGACCCTTTTGCTGCTTTACCATAAGCTTGAGTAGTTAATAGCACATCTCATTAAAATAATCAGTTTGAAGTTTCTTGTTTAGCATATTGGTGATTGTTATTGGTGTGAGGGAATATCTCTTTTCAACTAACATGAAGATGTGCACATTTCTAAACCTTACAAAGTGCACTCCACATGAATCATACAATTTCCAAACAGTCACTGTATAACCTTATAGATTTCTCCATACTTCACTTCTACTGTCTGGTTCAAACATAACTTTTAAATCTCCCAACAACACTCTTTCATGTTCATTTTCAGGCCTTGTATCACCATGATTAGTTTTGACTAACTTCCAAAGAGTCTCTAAGTCTTCTCTGTCAATATCTTGAAGTATCCTAATCATTGAAGAATATCTCTTGGAACTTCCATCTGCTCTGATCAATTGATAATGCACCATTATTCCTTCTTAAGAAGCTTGTATTCAACAATCACTGGTGGTTTAGTAGCAAGTGGTATAGCATCAATTGCTATTTCATCATCTTTGACTATCACCAGATGCTTTTTCAGCTCAACTTTGCATAACTAATCTGATTAGCATTCAGATGATCAATAATCTCATGAAATCCATCACTTTTAGCTGGTTTTTCCAAGAATGCGACCATGTTGTGAGTATCAACAAAAGTTAGGGTTGACATTGTATTGTGTTTTGATAATCAAAGATGAAATTGAGTTAGGGTTTATGGTTAGAGCGCGTTTGAATGATTAAAATCGAATAAAGAATTGAATGAAACCCTGAATCGAAGTATTTATAGAATCTCCCTCAGCAGCATTAACTTGAACTAGCAGCACTAAATTAGGTCTAGCATCATTAACTTAAACTGACAGCACAAAGTTATGCCTAATAGTAGTAAGTAACCCAATAACCTAAGAATAACAACATTAAGTTTTAAGTTACCAGCACTAACTTTAATTTCTTTCCAAAAAGGACTTCTATCATCAATTGATTCTTCTCACAAGCTCTCTTTCTGTCTTTATGCTCACAATACCTCTCAATTATTTTTGCTCATATAATCACTCATTTATGTTTTTATTCACACATCTCTCTTTCTATTTTTAAGCTCACTTAATCTCTTAATTCTTTTGGCTCACCAAATCACTATGTCTGTTTTTATGTAACATATTTGACAGTTGTACAAAGTTCCATCAATTCCAATAGTTTCAGACTGTCCTCCCCACTTCCAAGTGCGTAACCTCTTGAGAGAGGTGGATCATAGGACTGTTAAATGTAGTCTCAAACCTAGTTTGAGCATCCACATCCCCTAATATGGTATCTTGGCACTTGGGGCCACTACCTGAACTAATTCCCTAAGGACTTGATCCATTAAGTGTTGCCATGGATTGGGTCTTATTTGATGTTACCACTATCCTGCTCTGCTTCTAAGCTAGAAGCAGTAGTGGCAGCCCTTTCCATTCTGTCACCCAACTCCTTATGGACAGCCTTATCACCAACCTTTACAAGGGGACCACTAGACTGAGGTATCTTGGTGTCCCGACCTCTTTTGACATGCCTAGATGTTTTTGATTCAGTTAACACTCTTTGGATTTTACATAGCCTACCATCCATGATGTGATTGTATATGGACATAAGTAGCCTCCCCTCAAACAATGCTTCAAGGGATAAGAATTTGCTCAACAGTTGTAACTTTGGCGCCCAATAGTACTAACTTTTGCCTGGCAATAGAATTTTTTGCCTAGCAGTAGTAAGAGATATATAACAGTATTAACTCTGTCTTTAATAATTATACAACAACATGCCTTTATTCATCACAAGCACACTAGAAAAGACTAGATAGACATGTGAGAATTCATGAGGATCCATATTTATGCATAACCTATGAATAAAAGTTAAAAACTGTTATCCAAAACATTAACTTTCCCTCAACCAATTCTTCAAAGGTGAAGCATTCAACATCAGGCATTCAATATGCTCAACCTGCAGGTGTTAGTCCATAGCTAAAAATACATAATCCAAAGTATTTTCTTCTTGACAGTATTAAGTATGACTAACAGTTTTAACAAGCATGGGTATTTGAAGAGAATCAGTAGGAATGCCTGAATCTATACCCTCATCTTGATTAGGTTGAACCATTATTGTTTCAAACAACGGTGTTACTCTTCCAGAAAAATTCTTTCCTTCTCTCCTCATATTGGTAAAGATTTTCTTTGTGTGTAAAAGGTTAACATAAATCTTCTTGTGATGTGACATATCACCAAGCTGTTGATTAATGAAAACTTGTAGAAATCATGGATACATCAAAAACTTAACCCCTCTGCGAAGTGTTTTCACCATAGCATCAAAATGTACTTAACAGATTCATTCTTTGGTTTGGAATCCGCCAAACATTATGATTAAAAGAACTATTGGTAACTAACTGAATTTATTCCATGCAGTGGATTTGGCACTAAGGCATTGAGTAATGGTATGAATTAAGAACTTCCATTGCGGAGAAAAGAAAGCTTTATAAAATGTAAGCTTTTGAGAAGGTTTTTCATACTCCATGCGTGCCAGTTCTTCAAAAATTGTAGTAGTTGGCAAGCAATCAGTACCTTCTGCATCTTCCAAGTGAAGATCACTTCTAATGCTTGTCTTCGTTATGATCACCTTTTTCTTATCAATTAGGGCTTGTATCTGACATTCACCATTAACCGTCTTTGACTTTGAGGTTGCCTAAAACTATTCAATGCAAGACGTGTAGATAGTAGGATTAACAGTCAATGCATAATGAATCTGATTAGCATTTAGAAAATCAAGAATATCATGAAATCCATCACTTTCAGCGGGTTTGTCCAAGAATGCGACCATGTTGTGAGTATCAACAAAAGTTAGGGTTGACATTGTGTTGTGTTTTGATGATCAAAGATGAAATTGAGTCAGGGTTTATGGTTAGAGAGTGTTTAAATGATTAAATAAAATAAAGGATCAAATGAAACTCTGAATCGAAGTATTTATAGAATCACCCTCAACAACATTAACTTGAACTGGCAGCACTAAATTAGGCCTAGCAGAATTAACTTAAACTGACAACACAAAGTTATGCCTAACAGTAGTAAGTAACCCAATAACCTAAGACTAATAGCATTAAGTTTTAAGTTACCAGTACTAACTTCAATTTCTTTCCAAAAAGGACTTTAATCATCAATTGATTTTTCTCACAAGCTCTCTTTCTGTTTTTATGCTCACAATATCTTTCAATTCTTTTTGCTCACATAATCACTCATTTCTGTTTTTATTCACACATCTCTCTTTTTATTTTTAAGCTCACTTAATCTCTCATTTCTTTTGGCTCACCAAATCACTCTTTCTGTTTTATGCAATATATTTGACAGTTGTGTACAAAGTACCATCAATTCCAATAGTTTCATATTGTCCTCCCTACTTTCAAGTGTGTAACCTCTTAAGAGGGGTAGATTATAGGACTTTTTAGATGTAGTCTCAAACCTAGTTTGAGCATCTACATCCCCTAATATGGTATCTTGGCACCTGGGACCACTACCTGAA
>BQNB010020117.1:0-60018 GCA_026074375.1 Tanacetum coccineum | reverse complement strand
ATAGAATTAACATAGTTTAGATAACCAAGATATTAATTAAATTGATAGATTTAACCTCGCTTCAAGTGTTCGACACCCTACTTACCACGAAACTACTACCGATCGGGTACACTGCCCGTTAAAGTGTTGTTTTTGGTTGAGTCGGCAAAATAAATTTAAAACTTGAATTAGTAAAATATACCATACAACGACAGCACATCGAATATAAATAGTAAAACTTGATACATAAATTACCTACTCATAACGACACATCAGTAACCAAGAATTTCCTGTTATTATTTCCTAGCTGCTATCTCACCAGGAAAAGGACTTGCTTTTATAAGTTTTTTCAAAACACAAGGCTGCTTTAGCTTGGAAGGTAGCAAATATCAAGGGTATTAGCCCATCATTTTAAATGTATAAAATTCTTATGGAAGACAATTTTAAACTTGTTGTGCAACCCCATTGCAGACTTAACCCTAAGGTACAAGACGTGATAAAAGCCAAGATAGTTAAGTTACCAGATGCTGGGTTAATCACGCAATCTCAGATAGTCCTTGGATCAGTCCCATACATGTCGTACCAAAAAAGGGGGGCATGACTGTAATAACAAACGAGGAAAACAAACTAGTACCAACAAGGACGGTTACAGGATGGAGAGTGTGCATCGATTATAGATAACTTAATGGCGCAACAAGGAAAGACCATTTTCTATTACCCTTCATTGATCAAATGTTAGAAAGATTGTCAGGTAATGAATATTAGTGCTTTTTAGATGGTTATTTTGGATATTTTTAGATCCCTTTGGCACGAGAAGATTAAGAAAATACAAATTTCACATGCCCATATGGGACATTTTTTTGGGTAAAGGGGAATTTCCTCGGTAAAATATATTACACCAAAAACAACAGTTAAGTACAATGAAATATGGCAGAAGTACCACATCAACCTCAAACAACAAACGCTTGAACAACCTCTAAAATCACTTGGGACAGGCCCCAAGCAATCCTAACTGACCAAATACATTAACAAGCCCATATGGGAGAATGCCATTTGGGTTGTATAATGCTCCGGCCACATTCCAAATATGCATGATAGCAATTTTTCAGGATAAGTGCAAGGATTTCATGGAAGTTTTTATGGACGATTTTTCCGTTTTCAGTAACTCTTTCAATTCATGTCTTACTAATTTATCAAAAATGTTAGCTAGATGTGAGGAAACGAACTTGGTTTTAAATTAGGGGAAATGTCATTTCATGGTTAAGGAAGGGATAGTTCTGGGGTGGGTTCAAACCCCGTAGATTAGTCAACCTAAAGAGCGAAAACCATGGTTACCAAAAAAAGGAGTTCTGGGACATAAGATATCTAGTGTTGGCATTGAGGTTGATAAGGAAAAAGTTGATGTGATAGCAAAATTACCTTATCCAACAAACATTAAAGGGATTAGAAGTTTCTTAGGACATACCGGATTTTATCGAAGATTCATTAATTTTTTTTCAAAAATTGCTCATCATATGACTCAATTGTTAATGAAAGATACTAAGTTTATTTTCTCGGATGATTGCATACAAGCATTTAATGTCCTTAAGAAAAAACTAACCACATCACTAGTAATTGTTGCCCCAGATTGGAATCTAGATTTTGAATTAATGTGTGATGCTAGTGATTATGTTGTAGGAGCAGTGTTAGGACAAAGAATTGATAAGAAGTTTCAACTAATCTACTATGCTAGTAAAACCATGAATGACGCTCAGGAACATTACACCATTACAAAAAAAGAACTTTTGGTTGTAGTATATGCTTTTGATAAATTTCGGTCTTATTTAGTCATGTCTAAACCTGTTGTTTACACTAATCATTCTGCTTTGAAGTATTTGTTTAGTAAACAGGATACAAAGCCGAGGCTTATCAGGTGGGTCCTTCTACTCCAAGAATTCATGATTGAAATAAAAGACAAAAAAGGGACCAAAATTTAGCAGCCAATCATTTGACAAGGTAGAAAATCCAGAACGGGAAGAATTCAACAAAGAAGCAATACGAGATTCATTCCCTAATGAACACCTTATGGCAATCTATGTCAAGGAATAGGAGAAAGATTCATGGTATGCGGATTATGCCAATTTTCTTGTATCAAAGGTCATACCGAGAGACTTAACATATCATTTAAGAAAGAAGTTATTATCAGATCTCAAGCACTACATTTGGGATGAACCATACCTTTTCAAATCATGCCCAGACAGAATTGTAAGGAGATGTGTGTTCGGTAAAGAGATACAAGAAATTTTAGAACACTGCCATAAGGGACCGATTAGAAGACATTACAGGGCCGACATCACCGCAAGGAAAATATTTAAATCAGGATTCTACTGGCCAACCATCTTCAAAGATGCCGCAAAACATGTTCGGGAATGTGATGCATGCCAGAGAGCCGGAAACATCTCTTCTCGCAATCAAATTCCCTTGACCAACA
This sequence comes from Tanacetum coccineum, assembly GCA_026074375.1. Taxonomy (NCBI): domain Eukaryota; kingdom Viridiplantae; phylum Streptophyta; class Magnoliopsida; order Asterales; family Asteraceae; genus Tanacetum; species Tanacetum coccineum. The sequence continues at coordinate 57,569 of BQNB010020117.1, read as the reverse complement.
TCATCGTTAGCGAAGTATTCGATACTTGGGATTTTTATTTCATGGGACCATTTCCTTCTTTGTGAAATAAACAGTACATTCTGGTGGCAGTAGATTTTGTATCCAAAATAGGTAGAAGCTGAAGCATTGCCAACTAACGACGCTCGGGTAGTGGTTAAATTTCTCCGAAGATTGTTTTCTAGATTTAGAGTCCCAAAAGCATTGATCAGTGATAGACGGACACACTTTTGCAATTCCCTTCTTGAAAAAACATTAAAGAAATACAGAGTGGCCTATTGGCTTGCTACCGCCTACCACTAGCAGACAAGTGGGCAAACAAAAAATATTAATGGAGCGATAAAACGCATATTGGAAAGGACAGTTAATGGGAACAGGACGGAATGGGCTAGATAAGCTCGATGATGCTCTTTAGGCATTTAGAACCGCTTATAAGTCACCAATCAAAAGTACACCATTCAGGATAGTATATGGAAAGGCCTACCATCTCCCGATTGAAATGAAGCATAGAGCATATTGAGCCTTAAAGAACGTAAATGTTGATTTAGATGTTGCAGGAAGAAATAGGCTCTTGCAATTAAACGAGTTAGCATAAATGAGAAACGAGGCTTATGAGCATTCCTGAGCATACATGGAAAGGACAAAGGGGTGGCACGATGCTAGAATTATGAATAATGAATTTAAGAAGGGAGAAGAAGTTCTAGTTTTCAACTTAAGATAAAAGCTCTTCCGAGGTAAGCTAAAAACAAGATGGTATGGAGCTTATACGGCCAGCAAAGTATTTTCATATGGAACGGTGGAAGTTTATGGTAAAGATGGAGTTCACTTCAAGGTTAACATACATAGGTTAAATAAGTATTACGATTGAAGTGTAGAAACCATGCGAGAAACTATTTATTTCACAAGGACGTAGGGCGAATTGAGTCTAACTTAAAGACTTGGTAATAAACAAAAGTGCTTGTTGGGAGACAACCCGTCTTGTATCCTCCCCTTTCATTTAATTTTTACATTTAGTTTGGTTTTGTATTTTTCTAACTTTGTTTGTAGGATGCTACTGTCAAGAAATCAATAATTGAGCTCACCACGACTAGTAGTTAAATGAGAAAAAAGTAGTTACAGTCTATAACTATGGCATAGTTGGATACCCTGACTATGCCATAGTTAAGCCAAATTCCCAAAATATTTATTTTCAAAACTGTAACTACGGCGTAGTTCAACCCTTTAACTGCGTCGTAGTTGATCTGGGAACTTTATGGCCTATTCTTATTCATATAACTACGACGTAGTTCCACATAAGGACTACGCCGTAGTTCAAACCTGCAACCTTAATTATTTTTCAAAATAATTTGTAATTTTACAAAGCCATGTACATTTAGTGGATGAACTTTGTGGGTGTGTTCACTAGAAACCCTCACGAGACTTCACTCGTCCACTCGGGCCACCTAGTGGTTTAAAATGCTTGTTGCATACGCTAAATGCAATCGTGATTCCTACGAAAGTGAGTTAGTTTCCATATTTTGTATTTTAGAAATCTTTAATGCATTAGGTTTGTTAAGTGATTTCAGGGATACGAGGTTGCTTAGGATTTTCAAGACAGGAGTTCACTTGTGAATATATAGTTCCGGTTATAAAGAGCAATACCCAAGGGAGTTTTCCGTTTTAATTCTACTCTTGTTTTTAAATTTTCATTTCCTTAAATGTACAATAGAGACATTGTACAAATCAAGAAGGGGATGGGAGTAGAATTACCACTTGACCGATAATTGCCTTCTATTTTCTAGTTTATTTTGAAAAATTATGCCATTTTTGAAAAAATTTGACATGTTTTTCATACTGAAACTAGAATAGATCTTTGCCGAGCACAAATTACCATTTATTTCCATTGGTGAGGTTTGCTTGATATTCCATTTTCATATGTTATTACATAAATCCACCAAATATGAGTGTGCCGGTAGTATTGTAGACTTTAGAACTTGGCATGTATATCATTTCGAGACCTAATTGAGTGATAGGGATAGATAGTTCAAGAAGGCAACATTTTAGAGTTTAAACCTAAAATTAGCCCATATGTGTTTATTTTTGTGTGCGTTTATCGATTTGTTACACCGACTTGTCGACCTCTCGTGATAAAACTAATAAGCATATAGATCTTGATTGATGACTAGTGTGTGTAAATGAAGGTGTAATAGTGTGTGTTTAGAGAGAGAATTTCTTAAACTTTCCTTTTTATTAAATGAAGTTGTTACAATTAACCATGGCATAAATACCTATTTATACCCCTTGGTTAACTATCTTATTTAAACTTTCTTAACTTAACATATTTAGTCCCTGCATTTTATAATAGTGCTACAAGTAGATTATTTCTTTATTTCTAACATTCTCCCCCTAAATGATCTACTTGGGAACTATTCTTATTATGTTTTTGATGACGACTTCTTCCTTATGCTTTGAACACTTTATTCTGAAGTAGTCTGTCATTTTCTTTTTCTTTGAAGCTCGAAAACGCTGAGAATTCTTTATAAAAGTTGAGGACAACCTTGTAGCAAATCTCTCTCGATATAATTTTCTTCCCTTATATAATAGGATAGATCTCTTTATCTCTGAAGGTATCAACTCCACTCTCGAACTCAAATCAGCATTCTCAAAAGCTAACTTGATCTTCTTTTGAGCAACTTGAATCTTTAAAAAATCTTGTATGAAATCTTTATCTTCGAACTTGATCTTGAATGTAGATTTCAATCACATAATGTTGCTGACGAAAGATCTTGAAACACGATGATATTGATTGAGCATTTCTTTGTAAAAGACTTGAACACTTGACTTTTCACATGAATCTTCATACTCTTTAAGCTCCCCCTCAATCACATATCCATCTCTTGAATATTGAAGTAGTAAACTTTGATTGTCTGAAGACAATGTCGATATTCTTGAGAAGTAATTCCATGCAAATGTCGAACCGGCTATCTCGATCGATCTTTGAAGTTAATGAAACACTACAGCTTATTCAAAACACTTGATGAAGTAACCTCAATCTTGAATACGAATCTTATCTTCTTAATCAAACTACTTTTACCATAACGATTTCTTTGATTCAATTTCTTTGCTAGTATCTTGATTTGTCCCATATATTCTTGCTTATATCTTCTCCCCTTTCATATACTTGAATTGACCTTACGTTTCAAGCTTATATCTTCTCCCCCTCATGATGATTATGATCCATCATGAACATCATGATCATATAAGCTTCCAAAATAAGCTCCGGGTGAAGAATATCCTTTGAAGTCCATGAAATTGAAATCAAAATCTTTTCTTTTCTCTTTAAGAATCAAACATTCTCCCCTTTATAAACAAACATACTCCCCCAAAATAACCCATAAGCTCCCTCAAACCAACAAATATGATTGCTATCATTCTCGTGAAGGTTGAAAGAAACTTTTGTCATTATAAGATTCGTTGAAGTAGTCATGCTTGTGAAAGGTAGAAATGTTGTTGTTGTATGTTGTATGTTGTATGTTGTATGTTGTAGAAGATGAAATAAAAAATTATCAGAGTAAGAACCATCTTCCACATTAACCATGAAGTTCATACATCACAAGATCATGCTTTGAAAATTTCTGATGAAATATTTGAAAAATATGATCAAATCAATATCTCGATGATAAGGATGCGGAAATATGATCATAAAATCCAAATAAGCATTGATCTCGTGAACTTAGTATTATGTTACCCGGGGAAACACATAACCACTAGATCACATAGATAACTAGTTAACACTTATTTGAATCATTAAGCAATTATTTTCAAATAGTGACCTACGTTCAGCGTTCGCATGATGTTAGCACTGTTAGGATTTCCATTCAATCATTGTGAATACAATTTGATAGTATCACTCCAGAATGATTCGGCAATGCACAAAGACATGGAAATGTCACGAAGACATATACTTATGCACCATTTTGTATTATTGATGTTTAATACAAACGTACTGTTGTGTCCTAAAGATATTTTCATTGAATATCAAATTGGCTCTAAACTCTTGTGCACTTTTAGTAAGCAAGGACGGGAGTAGAATGTCCTTTATTCAATACCAACATTCTCGGAATGAGAAGTAGATAGATTATGCGTTTAATCTCTGTGAGAATGAAACAAATACTTTTTGAGAAGTACTTGAGTGGCTAGGAGGGGTTATGCATTTGCGTCACTAGGTCCATGATGTCGACTTCAATATCTTAAATCAACGAATGAAATCCGATAGCATATGAGTTGACCCGGTTTCTATCCTAGTGTAGGAAAAACAACCTTTATCTTTTCTTATAAGCCTCTCACTTTTCAACTCCAACCTTTTCATTGCTTATCATTCAATTATTCTTCATCATATTCTTGTCACTTTTAACATATTTATCATGTTTTCATTCAAAGATTTATCTTATAAGTCCTTTTGGCATTCGAAACATGTTGATTTTTACCTCAAACTCCATCACCTAGACCCAACTTTCCTAAATTAGAAGGAAGACTCTGGGGTAGATCAATTCCGGTTTTAGAATATCATAGGAGTATTTTGTGAGTAACTAAATCACACCATGTAACTCAATCAACATAAGCCAAGATAAATCCGTGTGAATGAATATCCAGGAAAACCATGATGAAATTCTAAGATCGCATCATGAGATTTTGAAAAAACAAGATCAAGTAGAACAATCACTTTGTTTGTTTATTAGTAAGCGTGGCATTTCTTTCTTGCATAACTTTACTCTTTTTCTTTTCATGAGCTGTTCTTTGCATTTGAGCACATGACATATACTTTTCATTTTTCATAGTTATACGATTTTTTCATTTTCTCTTTCTATTTTTCTCTCATAAATCTCTCTCTCTATTTTTCATCATTCTCACTAACATCATATAAAGAAGAAAATTTTGATCTTTGAAAGTTTCCAATCATTGTAAAGACACTCCCCCTTAACACATAACAAGAAACCATTATATAAACATAAAGCTAAAATCCGCAAAAAATACGGATATGTTAAGATAAAATGTAAACAGTTCACCATTTTGTTAACTTTTCTGAAAACCTTTTCAACAAAACATACAGACACTCCCCCTCGAAAAATACTGTATCTTTGATAAAACCTTTACGAGGGAGTTCCTTGTTGCACTTTTGAGCCCTTTTATTTCTGTAGACACTTTTCACAAAGAGTACATCGATCTGAAGACCTTTTTAAAATTGAGTTTATCTTTAAAGTACCACATTTTTAAAATCCGAATTGATTGTAACTCATCAACTTGAGATCATTGACTTTTAAAACAACTTGATTTTATCTTTTAAGTACCACATAAAGATTTTGAAAAATATGTATCAATGACTCAATGTTGATCCCTTCTTGACAGATCTTACTTAGATTGTTAAAGCTTAGTTATATTGGATAAATCCAAGACAACTATGGTAGAAACTAAGATTGAGAATATAACAAACTATGCGAAATCTAGTTTGTAATACTAAAAAGAACAATGAAACAGTAAAAACAAGATCTTTACTAAACTTTCAATATATTGAATACTATTTTGAATTACAAAATAGCTATGAATACTAACTATGATTGCTATGCAAACTATGAATACTAATATGAAAACTATGTGAAAACTGATATGTAAACTAATATCTAGATCTATGTTGTAGGGTTCCTTTTATACACTAAGGAAACCCTAATGGGCTTACAAAACGCGTTAAGTGATCAATGCATATCTATTCCTAATATATCTCATGCATATCACTTTAGCAATACTAACTATTTATACCAACAGTACTAACTACATAACTAACAGTACTAATAAACTAGTAGTACTAACACTTTGTACTGGCAGTACTAACTATTACATTAGCAGTACTAATGACTTAAACTATTTCTTCTAATCTTCAGCAGCAGTAGTTTCTTCAATCAACAGTATTAAATTAAGACGCCTTTATTCCTAACAATCCTCCCCTAAACTTGATATTCATCTTGTTAATCATCAAGTTTCTTCCAATTAAATCATCTGTGCTGAGAGGATGCTTCCAAACACTCTTTTACTTCTTAAGTTGTGATCTTGTAAATCTAAGAAGCTCAAATGTCATTTCACTTTCATGATCAACTTCTAGTCTTCTATTTATCATCCTTGAAAGCATTTCTTGAGTAAGAGGATATTTCTTTTCTATCATCATGTGAATAGAAATTACATTATCCATTAACAATACATGAACTCTACATGAGTCAAATAATCTCTAGCTTATCAAGTTGTAGCCTTGTTGATTCCTCCAGACTTCATCTTCCTCACAAGGCTCAAATAATGTCTTCAGATCTCCCTAAAAAAACAAGTCATATCCTTCTAGGCTTGGTGTCTCATACCTTTCTTGTACCAACCTGTGTAGATCTACCACATCCTGTCTGTCAAAATCATCAAGCATCTCACTAAAAATCTTGTAATTCTTAGAACTTTCATCTGCTCTGATGATTTGATAATACATCATGTTTTTTGTCAGAATGTGTATCTTCCAGTCAATTATTAGATATTTGATAGCCAAAGATTCAAAATTCATAGCAATTTCATCTCTTAGAACTATATCCAAACAAGCTCTAAGCTCCTCTTTTTCAGCATCATTCTCCTCTAGTTTATGTTTCTTGATACTCTTATTTAAATGTTGTTCGAACATGTTCTGCTCTTTACCCTATGGGTAAGCAGTCCAGTTGCATAATTCATGATTCACTTTTCTTATCTTCAGTCTCTATGGATGTAAAGTACTAACAAGCTTCCATTGTAGTATTCAAATAAATCCTTTGAGCTCATCAAAAGTATCTCTTATTAAACTGTTGCATTGGTATGGCATTCACATGAGTTGAATATAGTTAAGACATGTAAAGTGTCATTTGTTGAGCTTTGAGTCATGGGTATTATACCACTTGCTTCAGCTTTTTGTGTACAAAAAATATCTATTTCTTTGAGTAATCAGATCTACAAGCATCCTTGCTTGATCAACATAACTGATACTTTATTCCCCTTTCACTGCTATAGTTTCCAGATTTAGCTCTTCATCAGCATCAACTCTTCTAGCTCTAATGTCTCACATTCATCCTTGTAAAACCATGAGCTGCTTGATGTACTTGAGCAATCTTCATTTACTACTGCATCAATATCTTCTTGTAGCCTTTGAGCTACTTCTGGCATCCCTAACAATCTCTAGCCTTACTACTTCATCAATTGTTCTTGAAATCTTATAGTTTGCTTCATAGCAGCTCAATCCTTGTCTTGTATATCAACTTTGTAGTGGTTTGCTCATGACTCAGATTCTGTCATAATAGCTTAACCTTAACCATTGTTTCACTAATGAAGGAATAAGATGATAGAATTGTTGAATCTATCACCAACATTACTAATCATATCCTACTGGCATACTAAACTCACACAGCCAGTAACTAACTCTCTTCTTCTCTACTCTATAATGTGAACTCAACTAGCATCCTGCAATGCTTAGCTGCACTCAGAACTCCTTACTGATCTTCAGGTTGATATTCTTGACTACTAACTTTTGTAGGAGTAACCAAAGTAACACCAGCATCTTGATCTATTTCTTCTGTCATTCTCCCTTGTTTAGAAGAATCCTTTGAATCCATGTCATCATCTGAGACTACAATCTTTGCTCTTCTTCTAGCTTGGCTAGTTTTGATAGTTTTCTCTAATTTTTTTACTTTCATGATAAGCTTGGTATAAGCAGTACCATAGACCTTATTTGTCTGCTTTAAGTCTGTTTCCAAAGCTAGAACCCTGTTTGTACATAAAGCTATCAATTCCTGGAGTGTCATACTGTCCTCGTCACTTCGAGGTATATTACCTCCTCCGAGTGGTGAATCATAGGACAATTTAGATGCCCTTTAAACTTAGTTTGAAACAGAGGAACCCCCAAGGTCCCCTTGGCGCCTAGGACTACCAAATTGCACTATTTCCAGAGAAAAATTGGCTTAGTAGGTGTTGCCGAGGATTGGGTCTTAGCAATGTTACTACTGTCCTGCACAGCTTCTAAGCTTGTAGCAGTAGTAGCAGCCCTTTCCACACTGTCACCCCTCTCCTGATGGACAGCCTCATCTGTACATTGTATAGTGTGCACACCTATTCTGAGTACCTCATATCCTAGTTAAGGATTTCCTAGGAGATTGAGTCTTTTGTGTATGAATGATTCCAATATAGGGCTTGGTTCCTCATAGTAGGTTGAGCAGTAAAGGTGGTGGTTGGGGTTCATAGGGATTTCCATGAACCTTCATCCTCTACTGCTTGAAGTGCAGCCATCTTTGAAAACAAAGTGTGTGTGTCCCCTAGAAAAACCTTTTTCATATTGCTAAAAAGTTAGAGTTAAAGTATGACAATATAATTTTCTAATGTGGCGGTCTAAGAAATCTTTTTTTTTGTCCTAACAACATTTGAATAAATCTTGATACAATTAAAAACTTATATTTACTATCCAATTTTCACCTACCATCAAAAATCAATTTTAGAAAATTTTAAGGATCTATTTATGGCCATTACAAAGAAAAATATATTATATATAAGGAGGGGGGGGGGGGGGAGCATTGCTAAATTACTACTAAATTGAGTTTTCCCAAGAAGTTTTTCTTAGGACTAAGACATTGTAGGAAAGTATGGATCAAAATCTCCACTGAGGGAAAAATTTCCTTTTTGAAAAGGGTTAGTTTTTATCATGAGTTAAAACATATCCATTATGTGGATGATAAAAAAATTAAGATATTGGGCATAACAATAATACCATCTTCATTTGCTAATTAGATATGCCTCCAAACAGATGCTTCAGTAATATTGAATTCTTAGCCACAACTGTGGCATTTTATCTCTTATGCTCCATTATCAAACTTATCTGAAAGGACAGCAGCCAGAACTTTTGATTAGAGAAACATAGATAGAAGGATTCTAGTAAGGCATACCTGATATGACTACCATTGAGAAAATCTACTATCTCTTGGAATCCTTCACTCCTAGTTGGTTTTTTAGATAAGCAACCATGCTGTGTTTGTCGCATAATTCCAAATTTGCCATAAGTGATTAAGTTATGACAAGTATTCTGGGTTTATGATCGTTGATGAGAATATGAGAGTTTGAAAAAGTTAATTGAATTTATATTAGAAAGATTCCTTGAGAGTTTTGATAGAACCGACTGAATAATATAGAATCTTTATCTAGAAGAAAGCTAAAGTAAAGAAAGATCAACAAATTATCCAATTATGTTCCCTATAAGTCGAAGTATATATGGCGGAAAATATCTCAATGGCTATATTAAATTATTTAAAGGAAATTCTGTTATACCCGAAACAGTATTAACAGTAACACAGCAGTACTAATATTAGCCTAGCAGTATTAACTTTTTGCCTAGCAGTACTAATATTAGTCTAACAGTTTTAACTTTTTCTCCAATAACTATAAAACATGCCTCTATTCATCACAAGCACACTAGAAACAACTAGATAGACATGTGAGAATTCATGAGGATCCATATTTATGCATAGCCCATGAATAAAGATTAAGAACTGTTAACAAAACCAAAATACCAGTTATAACTAATTTCTTCCAAAATTAACCTCAAGACTTCCAGCTATCTCATCTCACTAAATCCAACCATACTGCTTTGCCTATCCTGCAAGTGTTAGTCCAAAAAAACACATTCAAAAAAATTTGCTTTTTGACAGTATTAATTGTTGACTAACAGTATTAACACTAGTAGTGTTAAGTATAACTAGCAGTACTAGTTATACCTAGCAGTACTAATTTTAGAGATACCAATATTAACTGTAATTTCATCCAAAAAGCATCTCCAATCCACTACAATCATCCTCCCCTCAATTAAAGCAACTATAGGTTGAGCATTCCAATGCTAGCAGTTAAAAAACTTGAATCTGCTAACATCAAACGCCTTTGTGAGGAGATCTAGCACATTAGTGATTCTATGTGTATCATGATCACCTGAATCAACTTCTTCTCATGAGAGTCTCTAATGAAATGGTGCCTAATCTCTATGTGCTTGGTTTTAGAGTGAAACACTGGATTCTTCACAATACAAATGGTGCTTTCATTATCAATGTAAATCTTGGTGTTCATGAAGTTGAACCCATAATCAAGCATTTGATTTTGGATCCATAACACATGTCCACAACAATTAGCAGCAGCAACATACTCTGCTTTAGTAGTATTTGGCAATTATAGTCTGCTTTTTACATTGCCATGAAATCAACCTTTTGCCAAGAAATTGACAACCTCTTGTTGTGGATTTCATGTCAAGGCTAGCTCCAGCATAATCACTATTAGAAATGGCTTCTAAGTCAAATGGTGAATCCTTAGGATACCAAAGGCCCAATTTAGGCTATCATTTTAAGTATCTAAAGATCCTCTTCACTGTATGAAGGTGTGAAGTCTTTGGTGTAACTTGGAACCTTGCACAAGAACAAACAACAAACATTATGTTAGGCCTAGAAGCTGTTAGGTACATCAATGATCCAATCATTGATCTATATAAATGAACATCCACATCTTCAGCCTCTTCATCCTTAACCAATGCCTTGTTAGGCTCCATAGGAGTGCTTGTTAGCCAATACATGAACAAAATCAAGCTTTTTTAGAAATCATCCACATACTTGTCTAGGCTGATGAGATTCCATCCTCCTTCGATAGTACATGCAAGCCCAAAAAAAAAAATAAAAAAAGTGAGCTCCCCCGTAGAACTTATCTAGAATCTTTTGTGCATCATCTGCTCAAATTTAACACACAAAGACTTCTTTGTAGACCCAAAGATGATATCATCAACATACACCTGTACTAACAGGATATCACTTTTGTCCTTCTTGAAGAACAAAGTTTTATCAATAGTGCCTCTTCTGTATCCATTTTCCAATTAGTAGGTAGACAAGGTCTCATACCAGGTTCTAGGAGCTTGATGTAGATCATATACAGCTTTTTCTACCTTATAAACTTTATCAGGGAACTACGGATCTTCAAAACCAGGAGGTTGGCACATATACACCTCCTCTTCAATAGTACCATACAAAAAGACACTCTTCACATCCATCTGGTACACAATAAGTCCCATAAATGATGCATAGGCCAAAAATAACCTGATTGCTTCAATCCTAGCAATAGGAGCAAAAACCTCATCATAATCAATTCCTTCTTCTTAGGTATAACCTTGCGCAACCAGTCTTGCTTTGTTTATAACTACAATTCCTCTCTTATCTTTCTTGTTTCTATACACCCACTTAGTTCCAATAGCCCTCTTGCCTTTTGGAAGATCTACCAGAGTCCAAACCTTTTGAAGTTTAAATTGCAGAAGCTCCTCTTGCATTACTTCTATCCATCTTGGATCTGTTAATGCTTGTAACACCTTTTTGGGTTTTATTTGTGAGAGAAAATAGGCAAATAGGCAGTTTTGATAATCTTTGTGATTTGTTCTCTGCTTTTTGATGTAACTGACCATAGCATGTTCTTCAAAAATCTTGGTCATCCTCCTTGTTTGAGTAGCTAAATTTATGTCTCCAATGATCTGATCTTTAGGATGATCCTTATGAATTCTGGTTATGGGAATAGGACTGACATTCATGGTGGTTTCCAAGTTATTAAGGTCAGCCTCTGCACCTACTTCTCTATCATCATAGGCATCATCAAATATGTCAGTGTTTTTAAAAGATGCATACTTGAATCATTAGGAAAAAGACTATGCAGTATTAATATTTTGGACTACCAAGAAATAATATTTTCATCTGCAGTATTAAATACATGTCCAGCCTATTAACAACTTATACTTCTATCATCCTTTCTTGATCATTTCTTTCACTTAAATCATCATCTCCTTTTCCTGGTACCTCATCAGCATCCTTATTATCTATGCTCTGAGAACTTGAAGAGAGTGGAGAATTAGAAAGCATGAGTGGTAGCAGTATGTATTCATGATCAGATGCTTTCTCCTGTCCATCTTGCCTTGCATTAATATTTGTCTCTATACTGGCTCATAATTCATAGATTTTGTCAGTGAATCAATATCAAAGAGCATTACAGTACCACACCCTTACAATTGGATTGTTTTCAAGAAAATTTATATGCATGTTCTCCTCTACCTTCCTAGTTCTAGTGTTAAATACCCTAAAAGACTTTCTATTTATAGAGTATCCAACCAAGAACCCCTCATCAGCCTTCCCATCAAATTTGCCTAGGGGATCTAAGGTATTAAGAATAGTCACAGGACACCCAAAAGGTCTTATAAAGCTTATACTAGGTGTCTACAAGTAAAGTTCATAAAGTGTGTTGTCATGTTGTGAAGTGCTTAGACACTATAACCATATTCAGACATAACAAGCAGTATTACCTGCTCAGCCTAACAAGTATAGGATTATGAAACTGCTACATAGTCTAGCTGCCTTTATTAGTGTCCCTATTCCTTTCTTTCATCAACTCCGATTTATTATGGAGTTCTGGCAACACTACATTCCATCCATTAATCCCATTCATACATAGAACTCTCATGTCATTATTTTAAAACTCAGTTCCAATTTCACATCCTGATGATTATTAAACATTATGAATTTATTATGGTTTTCTAAGCCAGTTATAAAAGTTTTAATGATCCCACTTTTAAAAGTTCCCCCCCCCCCCCCCTACATCCTTAGTGGCAAAAAAAAAACCCAACTTAAACTAATATAGTCATCCATTGCAAAAGGCAATATAACATTGTAATGATACTCCTACAAATGATGGCCCAAAATAAGTCCATGATGCAACATTTTAAAAGGAAGGCGATAGAGCTCACAAACAATGGCTACAAGAGGCTTTGTGTTGCTTTCCCTTCTCACAAGCAACGCAAGAATAGTCATTTTCCAAAAAGCTTTAAAGTAATGCCTCTAACAAGGTTTCCCCTCACAATTTGTTCAAAGTTTAAAAGTTTAAATAGACAGATGTACGTTTAATAACGTAAATGATACAATATAAATATAAATACTCATACGTATACGTAAGCTAAGTATCATACAAATTACTCTAAGGAAAGAATAATATGTAATCAACATGGTAATCAGTCTCGACGGTAGAGAGTTTGAATGAAAATTTAACGTGTATGAATAGAATTCGAGCTTGAATGTACAAAAGATTATGATTTTTAGGATTCTATTTCTACTAATAAAATTCAAAACATATAAGGACAAGTAATTAAAGAATTTAAAGACTAAGCACGAAAAACATTAACAGGAATTTAAAAACGAGACATGTAGAAAAGTAAATCAAATTTTAACCCTACAAACTAAAATTTAACTTCTAAAAATCCTAAATGACTAAAAATAATTTAGTAAAAAAGAATTATATATTTTTGTGAACATTAATTATTTTTTATGAATTAAAAAATAGATTTAACCTAAATAAATTATTAAAAATAGTAAACTAATTATTAAAAATCTAGGAAAATTAGGAAAAATACTTTATGCTATAAGGAACCTAAGAAAATTAAAACAGGAAAACTGGCTGAACAAATAAGCTGTTAAAAAGCCATTAAGTTCGAATAAGCAAAACTTGAAATTGTGTTTAAATAATAAATGGTGTAAAGGAAATGACAGTGAATAAGTCCCAATGGGCAGTTAGTAAGTAGAGTGTAGTGTTGAGGCGTTGATAGAAAAGAGAGAGGTCACAGAATCGAACCTGTGCTTCCCAATTTTGCACAATTTTTTTTCATTTTGGAAAAGCAAAATATAAGTAAATCCAACAAATTAAAACAAAACAATTTTTTAATAAATCTATAACGATAAGCTAGAATAATCTCAAAAAATTGCATGTTATTATCTAAAACATAAAAGACAAAAAGCAAAGACTTGATAGGACTTAAAAGACACATTAACAATAATAAACAAAATAAGCTGAGAATAAGTCTAGCCCAACCGAAAAAGCATAAAGGATACAAAAAAGCACACCAAAAAAGCATGATATAAGTCTCTAAGGAAGCTCAGCAGTACAAAAAAAAAAAAAAAAACAAAAAAAAAAAACAAAAAAAAAAAAAAAAAAAAAAAAAAAAAAAAAAAAAAAAAAAAAAAAAAAAAAAAAACGGAAAAAAAAAAAAAAAAAAATAACTTTGAGTTAGTACTGCTAGCTTTAGTTTAAGCCTGCTAGCTTTTTCAAAACTCATTAAGCATATGAAAATTTAAAATAAGCTGAACACAAGCCTAACTCTAGACCTATTAAGAACTAGGAACAAGGGGCAAGAAAGATCTTAAGCTTATAAGCACCAAAATGATTCAAGACAGTGAGCACTAACATGAACTTAAAAGTTCCTTAGACAACTTAATAAGCTACTTTTAAGGCAAAATTTAGATCCAAAAAGCTTTTCCAAAAAGCTGAAAAGCCAAAACAGCTTAAGATTATCTACCAAAGGTCACATAGAAGCAAAAATTAAGAGAAATGAACAAGATTTGAACTAGAAAAAGATCTGATAAGGAAGACTACTTTAACTACTAATTATTTGCATTTCGGTTTTTTGACATATTGACAAAACTAAAAAACAAAAACCTAAGACTCAACTAGAAACGTTAAATTGCATATTAGACTTATTTTTTGAACACAAAACCACCACTTCAAACTAATTACCATGGACATTCACAAATTAAGCTTGAACTCTTAAACTTAGAACTAGAATTTTAGAAAACTTTGGTGAAAACTTATAAAACCCACTAACAGCTTATTAGAACTTATTGTAACTGCTATTTGGACCATTTTGAAGCTAATTGAAACAGATTTAAGAGTTACAAGTGACTTTAAACCTCATTTGACCCATTTTCAACACTTAACCAAAACACTCCTTTAGAATCTGTAAAACCAGATTTAAGCTAAAATAGTTAAAAAAAACTGATTTTATTGAAAACAAATGAAATCTTAGACATTTTGAGGACATATAAGCAAAAAAGAAAGGACAAATAAGCACTAAGCAATAAGCTAAATTAAAAAGCTATAAGGACTAATCTAGGGACAGATTTTGATGAACACAAAGTCAAGCTGACTCAAGGCTACAAACTAAACAAGATACGACTAATCAGAAAGACAAATTACGCAAATATAGCCCCCAGAAAAAAAAAATAATCCACACAAAAGCAGTGAATAAGCAATATCTGAAAGTCTAACAGTCATTTAAGCTAAAAAAAGTTAAAGTGGAGTGTACCTTTGACCTATGCTCAAAAACCAGTACAAATAACTCTTATAGAGCTGATCTATAAGCTCTAGCTTATCTGAGATAAGCTAGTATTGTCCATAAGCCTATCCCAATCTGGCTTATCATCCTTAACAAAAGTTAAGGTATTTTAGAGGTGGATTTTAAGGTAGATACTTATTCATTTTAGCTTAGGTTAACTAGATAGATTTAGTACAACTTATTTAGAAAATATGAGCTTAATTCGAGCTTATTAAGTAACTGATAACATTTTAACAATAATGGCTTAATCAGAAATGAACTAAACATGAACTAATATCGAATAGTAATTTTATTAATCATAAAAAAAGGTTACAAGATGCTTTTAAAAGGAAATTACATGAAGAAATTAACAATAAGCTAAAGTTACAAATTAAGCTAAAAAACTAGAAAATAAGCTAGAAAAGGAGATATTGCACTGTGTGATCCGAGGCTTCATTTATAGGCTCAAGAGGAAGGTTCTAGCATCTCCTATTCATTCATCTTAGCCCTCCATTCATAACCGAATTCAATCATTACCATCTTAGCCCTTGATTGACTGCCACGTTTCAACCAATGAGAGTGCACAGGATTGCCAAGGTGGACAATATTTGCGTCACATGAAAGGCCACGTCCACTTCTCTACAAAGAGGAGAAGTGTATGGGAGAGGACATGGTTCATTTTGTACATACGCAAGTAATTTTAGGAGGGAGGAGGGTGAATAGTAGCTATTTTGACTGTGCTCTTATTGACCCTTTGAGCATTTGACTAAATTCAGTTAATAGGATTTTGACTTGGGCCAAGGAATGGGGATTGGGCTTTAATGACTTAATAAGAGGATGTGGGCTGACCCGACCACCTAAGGTAGGCCCCGTTTGGTTCATAAAAATTTCTTAGGTCCTCGGCTTTGTATATTTCGTGCTCTTTTTCGATACCGAGCTCGCTTTGTCCTTTTTCCATTGTTTATGTAACTTTTGTGTATATATCATACCTGCAAAACACAATTTATGAAATACACATAACAATGCATTTTTGGCAATTTTAGTGTCATTATATGATCTTTTTAGCTTGTATTTTAGAAAAAGGATATGTGTATTTAAGCACATACCAAAATCCCCCATACTAAGCTATTACCGTATCCTCACGCAATATCATAAATTCAAGCTTAGAAGACCAAAAATTTCAACCCCCTTAGACTAATTACCTCGAAAAGTAGCTAAATTGTTATCAATTTTAAAGGTATTAACAAATCTCAAGTTTGAAAAGCACCCCGTTTTACCATTTTTATGCATTTATTCATAACTTCACAAAACAAGAAATACTAAAAGGATAAATTCATCATCCTCGATTTTTCACCAGCCTCATACTAAGCTTAAAAATGAAATCATTGTTAAATACAAGTTAAAATGCTAACACTACTCATAAAAGCTAATTGTGTATGTATAGCTACTTTCTGCTCCCTTAATCTAATCTCTAAGATTGTTATTATTATCATTATTGGTGACAAATAAATTAATTGCCTTATTCACATAAAGTAAACCCGTTTTGGTACACAATTAGTTTGAATCCTTTCCTAAAGATACGATATGGTGTGAATAAGGTCCACATAAGGTTCTAAATTCGCAGATTAGGGTTATCCTTTTTATTTCATCTGAAACAACTCAACGACGAGTCCAGAGACGGAGGCTTTATTTAGATAACCCCAGAGTCGAAATTTGGCTTTATTCTTATTATTATTGCAACATTATTAAACCTCAGTCCTTTAAACAACTGCCACATCGGTATGCGAGCCGACCATGGTCCAGGAGTCTTATTTCGACCTTGGTAATTTCCTCGACCTTTTAGAAGGCTGCAACATCGGTTGTGAGCCGGCAAGATGCAGCAAACTTTTATCAGTCTCGGATTATTACTATGTGCCTTATTTAGAAGACTGCCACATCGGTTGTGAGCCGGCAAGAGGCAGTAAACTTTTATCAGCCCATAATTTTTATTATTATTATTACCTCTACCCTTTAAACGCTACCACATCGTTGTGATCCCCGGCCAATAGGTAGTCAACTTTATTTCGGCTTTGGTATTACCTAAATTATTATAGCCCAAAATTCAAGTCCAGTTGTACCGTTTAACTACCTAGACAATGGGTAGCAAGCCGATAGGAATCGGAAGCCTACTTTCCCCACAACACTGACAAAAACCTCGATGTGTAACTTACTTTCCATCAGAAGGAATTCTCTACTATGATTTAAAACAAAGAATCGCAAAAAACCAAAAGCCAACTTCATTTATATTTAACAATTATATAATGTTTATTAAGCTTATGGGAGCAAAAAGCCATAATTAACCTCTATGATCTTGAAAGAGATCCAACAAACTCTGATGTTTACATCTAACTAATAGTAAAACTCTATCATTTCATCGTTCTCTCAAATTTAAAATCTTTAATAAATAGACGTAAATGCATAGTCTAATAAAAGAAGCTTGCATATATAAAATCTATCATGGAAAGTGCAAATCTTGCCTTTTCAAGTCAGAATTGCGTTTTAAAACTTCTTGTAATAAAACGACAACAAAAGCATAAATTTATATAAGTTAAAGCGCAAGCTAGAGCGCAACAAGCTCGATCAAGTCAAAATTATACCTTAAAAAGAATAAACTACTATCAAAACACTTAATCTATTTTTGAAAAAAATTAATTATGGCCTATTTTTGGTGTAAACGATGTTACGTGAAGAAAAGCAATGCAAGTATGATCGAATCGAAAGATTCCCCCTACTAGAACTACACATTGTCCTCAATGTGGAGACTATCAACCCCCATCATTAAGTTCAAGGCATAAACCAAAATATTTAGGGTTCTATACCACAAATCTAAAGCGTTTATAATTATGCTAATAGATAAATGTTAAACATCAGACTAGGATAACGATTCCCAAAAATAATCAATGCGAAGGATTTAAGATTGAGTGAATCATGGAAAAAGCCACGAGCACGAGAGTCTTCATAATCCAGGCAATCCTGGACATAAAACACAAAACACGAAACACGAGAAAGGAAGAGGAGAGCCTCATCACATCACACTTATTAATAAATATGAATATACTACTATTAAGGATAAGCATGGGTTGCTACCTATGAGGCGCTTGTTTTTGTGCGAGTCTCTAGCTTGACTCTCTCCATATTATCTATTATTAGGGACAAAACACGTGGAAGAGCAAACTTTCATTGGACATTTATATGCCACCGGTTGTAAGGAATAGAAACTATAAGCGGAGATGCCGGGGTCAAAAATGAGATCCTCACTCTCGGAGGAGAGTCGAAAAGGAGATTCTACCGGATAGTTAAGTAAAGAAGAAAAATTCTGATAACATATGAGAAGGAAAGATAATGTGTGAACCTCAAAGAAAAACTCACATATGTATGAGAAATTTGTTTACTCATGAAATCTCGGGGTCGAAAACATTATCCACGATCATCAAATACAACAAATATGAGCAACGAAAAAAATCTTCTCCAAACATATCGCTTTAGAATCCAATTCAAAAAATCATCAACCTCTTTCGAGAGGTGGTCATCGTAGAACCCCTCGAGAAAGGAAAGCAACGCTTAACAATAGACTAGAACGTATTACGTCGAATTTTATAAACTCATCGCAACAACGACGCCACAGTGGGTTGTAAACATTCAACCACAATAAAATTCGGAAAAGAGGAGGTGACAAGGAAAGCCGGCACAACAAGGTTAGAAACATAAGATTCCTTACTCTCGATGTTCTCTAACACCTCATCAAAAAAGATTTGACTTCCTAGAGCTGTATACTGACATCGAAAACAAAAAGAGATTCAGTAAAATTTAACAATATATTTCGTAAACATCCTCATTGGATAGTGACTCGTCATCACTAGAGGTAAAATCATCATTTAAATCAAAAGGAGGGTTAGAGAAAGTCATGGATTTTTCCTCATAAAGGTTAATGGGAGAGAAATCATCACATGAAGGTAAATCACAATCACTATCACTCTTGGATGTATCCTCGGACTCACTTAGGATTAGAACAAGGTCCTTAACACTAGACTTTATTACTTCGTCCGATTCCTTTTCAGGAATAGTGCTAAGATGCTCATCCCCCATGATGAGAGAGTCCTCGGGTTCCAAAGTCAGTAAAACAGGTGTGATTGCAATAGAGGGTAAGAAATTGTACGAATTAATTTCATTCAAGGAGTGACAACCATGATTTAATCAGTAGTAGTTCAAACCTTTATTATATTGACTTATTGAGACCTGTTGCAAAATAATGATGTATGTGATTCCTGTGTGTTATATGAGTTTATGTGGTTATCTGTGAGTATTGTTAACCATCCACTAAGTGGATCATCTCAATGAATTGAATAGTGTGAAATTGGTATGTTCATTTCGGTCACTTTGAGTGACAAGGAAATGATTATTAACATTTGAGCGTTTCCGTGTTAAATGTGTAAGTATTATTACGTATACGTATTTTTGCGTTAGTAATCTAAGATAGGTTTAGATTTTTCAGTGGTAAGTTAAGAATAATGCAAAAAATTCTACTTTAGAGAAAGTTAGGTTGAAAAATAAAAAGTTAAAAAGTTTATTTTTAAAATCTAGTGAAATATAGTTTAAAGCAAAAGGTGAAGTCAAATAAGTTAAGTGTTTTTATAAAATTTAAGGAAATCAAATAATTAATATAATTAATAAATAAAAAAATAAAATAAAAAATATATAGATGAAAAGGCCTAGTCGGCCGAGATAAAAGGAACAAAAGAAAGGTGGAAAAAGAAAAAAAAGCATAGTATATAAGGAAAACAAATCTAATTAAGGCCTTTATCTAGATTACTTAGTAGCATATAAATACAAAAAATAAAATCCCTAAACCCCTATTGTTGTTCGACCGATCCAGAAGAAAAAAAAAGAAGAAATTTTTTAGGGTTTAAGGTATTTTCTAATTCTTTGTTTAATTCTAGTTCTTATTTTAATTCTTGTAATCTAAGTATAATGGATTAGGTTTAATCATAAAAATAAATTAGGGTTTTAAATTTTCTAGAGTTTATAGTTTAATGATGATTGTTTGATCATTGGTTCAATTGGTTTCGTGATTTGATCATGCGTTTGGGTCTAGATCGCCCGAATTAGTTGTTTAATTCACTGCAAAAAATTAGGCAGTTTTGTAACCGTCATAACTCAATCATATCAAATAAACAATTTACAACATACTAGAGATAATCTCAGAGAGTCTACTTTCCATCAAAGTTGGTCTCATGAGTTTTTATGGTCGGGAAGTGGGTCAAAAGGTCGTTACAAAATCAGTATGTAAAACTGTGACGAATTTCAGTTTTGGTTTTGATTTTTCTAAAAATACGTAGACATCTAGTAAGAGGCTCTAAACCACGTGGAAGTTATTTTATATGTTGTGTGTGACCTCTGAATTTTTTCTAAGTAGGTTATGAAGTTTAAATTGGTTATCTAACGTCATACTTTTAGGGTGTCAGATTCTGGACGAATTCTGGACACTTTGGATTAATGAATTTCTAAAAGGTATTTGTAAAAGGGTAATAGCTTTGGGAGAGAGATGAGAGCTTCATAGCACATATATGTAGCATGGTGAATTTTGGTTTGAATTGTGGAAGTGTTTAAGTGGTACGTTTAGGATGCGTAAGTGAGTATAAAATTTTGCTAAAAATCAGAAAATTTATAGTGTAGCATTGAAGGTTAATTGCATTTTAGGAGTTTGGAAAGGTTAAATCAAGTATAGAACTATGGTAGATAGCTTAAGAAATCCATCTAGTTTAGGTAACATCATTAGGTGTTGAAAGCCCTAATAGTGTATGGTTGCTTATTGTGAGCTTAAATTTTTAGATACCGTTAAAGTTTGTAGAGCTTTTGTTGGATTCTTTTGGGAAGCTAAGCATCAGTTGAGTTTCATATCCCCCTTTCTTATGTATTTCTAGGGTAAAATGATGCAATAGGATATGAAATGTTTTAGTACTGTGATAATGTGACTTAAATTAATGCATAGGCTATATTGACGTATAGAATATTATGTAGCAACTTGCTTTATGGTATACAAATGGTTGTGCTTGATCGTGATCGTCTCTGGCATTTATGGATTTTATTGTATAAGCGTGATACGTCTTATACTGTGAGTTGTTTTTAGTGAGCGTGATCGTCTCATTGTTAGTAATGTTTTGTGCGAGGATTAACAATTGATGTTTAATATGGATTGTAGTGATTGCAAGTTAGCTTGTGGGATATACGATTTTTTATTCTGTAGTCCTGCTATGTATGTTTAAATTATCACATAATTGTGATTTAAAGGTTTGTTTTTAGTGTCTTAAGCCTATAACTCTCACTAACCGTTATGTTGACGTTTTTAAGCATCATTTTCAGGTGAGCTTCATGAGAATACTGAGGTTCAGAGAGGTGGCTAGAATGACCGCTAGGATTGCATTGGAGTTCGCTCCTGATTTTGTTTATGTGTGTTGCATGATTTTTGTTTTGAATGATATTTGGGGGGGATTTTATTAGGATTTGTGAGATATGTCTCTGTATTGTGATACACCTATTCATTAATACAAGATGTCAATGTCTTTTGTTTTCGGTATTCACATGACACATTGTGACTTTATTACTTAGTTATGCATTTTGTGTTTCTCTATTGTTGACACCATTGTATTGTGATGATATCCATGATGTTAGGCCTCGTGTTTCCGCCTTGGCGGGGTGTGACAGATTGGTATCAGAGCTTATGGTTATAGAGGAAGTAAGGTGGTTAGAGCTAGAGTTATAAATTTTATTTTTTTTTTAATAAATTTTTTAAATAATAACCTAGGGGACCTTCATGAAAATGAATGTTAGGGCTTAAGTTTTAATGCTATAACTGCTATGCTTCCCTTCTATTTTTGCATTGCTTATATATCTCGTATTTTGTGAAGTTGTCATTTTAGTTATTTTGTCTTCCATTAACTGATATGATATGTATTAGTTTCTTAGTATTTGAGCTATGTTTTCCCCCACCTATAAGAAGTCTCGTTGGGGAACCGTTTTCCCAATTGGACTTAAGCGTTATAAGGAGCCTCTTGTGGAACCGAAGGAGATAAGATAGTTGATCGTTTGTCGAATTCGCGTAATAGGGTTGGACCCGTAGAGTCGGGTGATTCTTGCGGAGGCAAATTCAAACCCAAGTGAGGCCCAACATAAGTTTATCTCGTCCTTTACCCCGTCATGTTGTTATTGATTATTTCTTTCAGATATTTCGTATTTTGGGAATTGTTGCGAGATTTTCGTTCCTTTATGTCGTTTCGATTTCAATTTGATATAAGTAAGTAGTTATGTAATGGAAGCATCCTTTTGTGTAATTGAGAGGTTTTAAGATGTGGCAATGGGCATATGTGGCTTATATGTGAGAAATTATGCATTAACAATGGGTTAATCCTTGGAAGTAAGTACACGTGTGAAAGTGAGGCACATATACTTATGGGGCCACATAATTATAAAGGCATCATCACACATAGACTTGTAACCAAAGATTGCATTGATTTATGTTTTAGTTGTAAGATCAAGAGAAATGGATTTTTTTAGTGATATATTTATTCATGATAAGGATGAATAGAAGGGTTAGTAATTATTCTCTAACCCAAAATAGGAGGGTAAGTTAACCTGAGTAAAGTATAGATAGTAAGTTTCCCTGCTATCTGGTAATTTGCGAACCTGGTATTGCTATTATAGAGTTGCTTGTTTGCTCGGTTGTTTTTTTGTTCCTAAGTCTAAGCTTAGCATCCCTTCCATCTACCTTTGTTAGTAAGGATACCTGATTTCCTATTCGAACCGTCTCGATGTATATTGGATGATCGGAAACTGCATTTCGAATATAGCCGTGTTTCGTTAGTTCTTTCAATACATTGAATACTCGTATGAGTATATAGGTTTCTTTTTAAGCACTAATTAGTTCCAAAATAACATATTAGTGTGGATCATTAACTCCCTTCTTTGTATTCCTTTGTTTATTGTAACCCGTTGCGACGTGTTAGAAACGATGCTTTTAGGGTTTGCTCTGTTGATCGTTATGTTGGATAAGACCTTACAATTTGCTTGGTACGTAACGTCTTGCATGAGTTTTCTTGTACGAGTTTCTTTGATTTTATTTTGAGTATAATGTTCCTGTTATTTTCTTCGATTTAACAATATAATTGTGTTAGAGTCTGTACGGTGGTTTTTACCGATGCCTGTTGTATTATGGTGTCATTTGATTGAGTAAATATTTCATAATTGATGTCAAAATATAAAACTCTATGAAATTATTGTGTTAGAGATTATAAAAACTGTGTTCAAAATGATCTTTAAAAAATAAATGTTTAAATGGTCCTATACAAATAGGATATTGAAAATTATAAAAGTGTTTAAAAATTAATTTTATAAAAAAAGCTGGTTAAAAAGTGATTCATAGTGGTAATTGTACGATAAAATCATTAGATAACCATCTCTAGAAATTTTTTAAATGACAACCAAAATAAATATTAATAAAGATTAAAAATAAGACAATTTTATTTATTAATTTAAAATGAATTATTAATACTTAAGTTGACTTTCATAATATAAATCGATTGTAATAAAATCAAAAATTTATTATGTCTTATCGATGTAAAGCGATAATTGGTATAATAATTACCGTCTTTAGAAATTGATTTTTATTATAGTGATCATTTTCATGGTACACTTGTTGGAAATTCTTTTCGTTGCGTTTTCACTCGGATCATAAACGTATCCTTATTTTAAAGGATTCTTATTCATTTGATCCACGTCTACTGCATAAGTGGAATCTCCTATAAGAATTCTATCCTAATGACTTGATAATCGTTTGGAGTTATCCTATTCGTCCTATTTGATTGTTCGTAACCCTTGGAGTTCGTTGATACCGTTGAGTCGTGGAAGCTTTGATGTGCTTGTGGGAATGGACAGGTTGTCCAAGAGGAAGTTTGGGATAGTATGTTATGAGAAGGTGGTTAGGATACCGTTGGAAGGTGATGAGACACTTCGAGTTCATGGTGAACGTACTCAAGGAGTCGTGAAAACCTAAATGAATGCAAAGGTAGATGAACTAAAATTGAGTGGTATTTCTGTCGTACAAGACTTTATTGACGTGTTTCCGGAAGACTTGTCAATGACCACCGCAATGGCAATTTGAGTTCCGCGTAGACTTAGTTCCTAGAGCGACGCCAGTTGTGAAGTCTCCATATCGTCTAGCACCCTTGGAAATGCAAGAATTGTCTGAACAACTTCGAGAGTTGCAAGACAAGGGTTTCATACGACCTAGTCATTTTTCGTGGGGATGCACCAGTGTTGTTTGTTAAGAAGAGGAGCATGGAGTTCATTTGAAGTTAGAGTTGGAATTACTGAGGAAGGAGAAGTTGTATGCTAAGGTTACTAGTGTGAGGCAGTGAAGAATTAGGAAGTACCTACGACACCATCCGAGATATGATTATTCTTAGGATTGGCAGGTTACCTACCTACGTTTCATCGCAAACTTTTCTAAGATTGTTAAACCCATTACTTCCCTAACTGAGAGGGATCAGAAGTATGAGTGGGGCGCAGAACGAAAAGAGGCTTTCCAGACTTTAAAGAATGATTTGTGTGACGCTTCGATAAATCGAATGTAGTGGTTGATGCGTTGAGTAGAAAGGGAGAGTGAAACTAAGACGAGTAAGAGCAATGTCCATGACTATCCAGTCAAGTGTTAAGGACAAGATATTGGCTACTTCAAGTGAGACGTCCAAGGTAGAGAACGCGCCAGCAGAAATGCTGCGTGACCTGGACCAACAAATGGAAAAGAGGGCAGATGATGGTTAGTAACTTATGGATTAAATTGTATAGTGAGTATGAGTACGAAATTCGCTACCATCCAAGTAAGGAAAATGTGGTGACTGATGCGTTAAGTAGGAAGGAATGAGTGAAACCTAGACATGTTCGAGCGATGGCTATGACTATTCAGTATGGAGTAAGAGGAATGATACTGACAGCCCAAAGTGAGGCGTTCAAGCAAGAGAACGTACTCGCAGAAATACTACATGGTTTAGATCAACAGATGGAAAGAAAAGGAGACGAGAGTTTGTATTTTATGGATCGTATTTAGGTTCCATTGGTAGGAAGTGAAATGGACGAGGCCCATGCATCAAGGTACTTGGTACATCCGGGAGCAGATAAGAAGTACTATAACCTTGGAGACATGTATTGGTGACCATGAATAGAGAAGGATTAGCTATCTATGTTAGCAAATTTCGGACTTGTTTAAGAGGTGAAGACTGCAATGTCAAAGACTTTTGGCTTGCTACAACAGCCTGAGATACTTGAGTGAAAATGAGATAGAATCACCATGAATTTTATTACTAAATTTCCAAGGTCAAAGTAGTGAGTATGATGTGATTTGGGTGATGGTCGATTGACTGACCAAGTTAGCTCATTTTCTAGCTATACAAGAAAATTTCAAGATGTGAAGTTGGCAAGGATTTATATTGATGAGATAATAGCAAGGAATGGAATTCTGGTGATGATCAACTCAGATTGAGATGGATGATTTACCTCGTGGTTTTGGCAGACGCTGCAGAAAGTGTTAGAGACACGATTGGATTTGAGTACTGCTTAGCATCCTCAAGCGGATGGACAAAGTGAACGTATGATTCAGACTTTGGGAAGATATAATGAGGGCATGTGTTATTGATTTTGGTTGTAGTTATCATTCGAGCATTTGGTGTGCTCCGTTTGAAGCTTTGTATGGAATGAAATGTAGGTCGCCTGTTCTATGGGCAGAGATTGGAGAGAGTAGTTTGATTGGACCTGAATTGGTTCAAGAAACGACTGATAAAGTGGTGTTGATAAAAGAGAAGCTCAAAGCGGCGAGAGACCGTCAAAAGAGCTATGCTGATAATAGGCGCAAACCGTTAGAGTTTGAGGTAGGAGATCGGGTTATGCTAAAAGTGTCGCCTTGGAAAGGTGTAATTCGCTTTGGGAAAAAGGGTAAGTTAGCACCGAGGTATGTAGGGCCATTTGAGATTCTTGAAAGAATCGGTCCTGTAGCTTATCGGTTGAGATTGCCTGAGGAATTGAGTGGAGTACATGACACGTTTCATGTGTCAAACCTAAAGAAGTGTTTGGCGGATGCTAGTTTGCATGTGCCATTGGACGAGATTAAGGTTGACAAAACTCTTCGTTTTGTTGAGGAACCTGTAGAGATAATGGACCGTGAAGTTAAGAGTTTAAAGCGTAGTAGGATTTTGCTTGTGAAAGTTCATTGGAATTCAAAGCGTGGTCCCGAGTTCACTTGGGAGCGCGAAGACCATATGAAGTCTAAGTATCCTCAGTTATTTGTTGATCGTGCTGTTGAATCGGCTAGTTAAATCTCGGGACGAGATTTCCTTAAGGAGGGGATAATGTGACAACCGTGATTTGAGCAGGTTAGTTTAAACCTTTAGAAATGGCTAAGAGTTCATTTTTATGTGTGTAAGTGTTGTGCTATGTGAATTTATGTGGGCTAAGTGAGTTAATTATGTGCTTGATATCATTTTGAGGTGTATGGGCATCTCATTTTGAGTGTGTTTGAGTTTGGTGTTAAGTATTCCATTCGTTCACGTGTGGTGATAATGGATATGAAAGACGTGTGCATGCATTGCTACGTCAATACTTGGTTTTAAGGATTAAGCGTTTATAAGAAATGTGTGATATGGGAAAGGAATAATGTGGTTGAAATATGGAAGTTGGTAGTAAACTTTCCATATATAGAAAGTGAATTTGGAAATGAAAAGTTATTTTTAGAAAGTAGTTTATAAGCAAAATGGTTTACCAAAATAGCTTAGGTTTTTATAAAAACTTAATGTATTGAAGGTAATTAATTAACTAATAAAAGATAAAAAAAAATTATACATGAATAGTAAATACAAATTTGTATAGGAAAATATATAAAAAATTAATTAATTAAAAATGGAGGTGATTGGATCTGTTTAAAGAAAGAAAAAAGAAAAAAAGGAAACAAATCTGTTTACAATTAGGATTCTAGGTAGTATAAATATAAGATAAATAAATCACTAAATCACTTTTTCTCTCCTCTTTTTTCCTGTGATCGACCGAACCTCCAAGAGAAGAAAAAAAAGATTTTTTTTTAATCAAGAATGAGTTGGTGATTAAGTGATTAAAGAATCAAGGTTTAGGTATGTTTCAATTAAGTTTTTGTTTAGTTTTCTTTAAATCATGTAACAATTATTAAGATGGATAATTAAGGTTTTATAAAATCTATAAATTAATATAATTAAACTAGTTAATAATGATTAGGGATGATTATAAGCATGAGGATGTATTCGGTTAGGTTTAGAATGCGTTAGAACTTGATTTAAGTTTTAGCAGAATTTAGTGTTGTGTTGTTTCGTGAATATCTAAAGGTTAGAAGCATGGATTGATGTGGCTCAGAGAGTCTAGTGTCCAGAACATCCGACCTCGAAAAAGTTTTTAAGGTCGGGAAGTCATTCAAATGTTGGTTACAAGAAAGGTTGTCAAAGCAGTAAATTCGGTTCAGATTTAGGTCAGATTACGAGGTGTAAAACCCCCACTTAAAATTTGAATTAGGATTATCCAACCTACAAGAGTTTAGTTCTATGTGTCTATTAAAAATTCCCCAAAGTAGAGCTTCTGATACAAATCCGAAACTGAGTAGTTAAAAGTTTGATTTTATTTGGGGCACTTAAGAGGGGATATAAAGTAGTGGAAAATCATGGAGATAGAAAACTCATAATATTGAATGCGTGATTTTTGGTAAAAATTTATAAAGGTCAGTAGGTGTGGTTTAGAAAATGGTAAAGTGACACTAAAATTCTGCATTTTCGGGTAAATTGTTGAACATTGAAAAAGTGTGTAAACGAATTGGTAAATGTTAGGCATGGTGTCGGGGTGACCCATGAGGGTAAATAAACACCTTATACATCCATCATATGATTGTTACATGGGCATAAGCATTTTGGCTTAGTCGCGTGTAACATGCGTTTGTTTGATTTTATAGTTTTGTGCAAGGAGTTTGGAAATTGCTTAAGCATCAGGTGAGTTTCATAGCCCATTTTTCTTATGTTTTCTTGGGGTGAAAATGATGCTATGAGTTTAAATGTTTTAGTTACTGTGATAATGTGTTTTAAATGAGGCATGGGCTATACGAGACTATTGTATGTTATGTGCTACTTGCTAATATGATATGGATTGTTGTGCTTGAGCGTGACCGTCTCAAGGCATTGATGGATTGTTAGAAGTGAGCGTGATCGTCTCATTGTTGTGGATTGTTAATAGTGAGCGTGATCGTCTCATTGTTGTGGATTGTTAATAGTGAGCGTGATCGTCTCATTGTTGTGGATTGTTAATAGTGAGCGTAATCATCTCGTTGTTGTGGATAGGGATATGTTTGTGATGTTTAAGCTTGAGCGTCTCGATGTGGGTTGATGTGATTGCATGTAGAATTCTCTTTATAGACGCCATTGTGTTGTGATGATATCCATGATGTTACGCCTCACATTTCTGCCTTAGCGGGGTTTGACAGCAGTGCAACAATTGAACATAGATTTGAAAAAATATTATTGTTGACATGGCATGATTCTAGTGAACCAACTAATGAACTTGTTTGTGACTCTGTCACACCTAGGTCTTTGCCTCAACATGATTCTAGTACACCCTGTAAGGATTCTATTTGTGAGTCCGACACCTAGGTGTATGTCTCATTTTATTTTAACCCCTCCTACTGATGAGTCTGTCATCACATATACACAGTTGAGTGGTATACAAGAAGTTGACAAACAAGACCATGTTCTCCTAACAATACAGTCACAATTTAGTGACATAAACCTAAGTTTTGTCTCACAACAAGCAACTGCTAGTCAGGTTATAGAAGATGTGATGAGGCAACTATCATTTGAGGAAACCCCCCCAAACCACCCTTGGCTAACCCCAACGACCATCTTTAGTGATGTTGCGGGGAGTGGTGTGGAAAGTTCTGGGTTAAGTCATGATGAGTCTTTTGGAGTTGATGACTTAGACTTGAACTTAAATGAACCTGTAGACCTAAATGTTTCCCAAATTGAAACACAATATGAGCTTCCTGTGTTTGAGGAACCAAATGTTGGTAGAACTCAGGAACCCATTGTGAAAGAGGTTAGAACTCAGGAACCCATTATGGAAAAGGTTCGAACTCAAGAACCCATTATGAAAGATGTTATAGTTGAAGATTATGTGAGTTCTGGGGAAGATGCTGAACAGGGTAATGGTCAGGAAGATGAATCAGCTCCTAGTGATGGATAGTTCTTCTATGATGATGAAGGGATAGATAGTGCATATAAAACTTAATATGGTATTCAGTCTAATGAAGATGCATGTACAGATGATGATGATGATTTTTTAGCAGATGAAGAAAATGAAGTTGTAGAGCCTAAAGTTGATGTGCATTTGTTTGGTATTAGCATGGATGTTCCTTTTGACAACATTGGTGTCACTAATCTAGTCCTAGATGATGTTTTAGAAGGAGAAGATGTGGATGTTATCAATGCATATGGTTTTGATAGTTACCATGGTAATGACAATAAAACAAGTAATTACAAGAGGAGAAGGTTAGCTGAATTAAGCAGAGAAATGAAAGGTGTTATAAATGTTAGTGGTCAATGGAAGTCTCATTTTACATTAGGCAGAAATTTACTACTGCACAAGAGGCTTGGGACAATTCTACATGCATTCCATTAAAAGCAGAAGAAATTTAAAGCTGTTTAAGAATAACAATGTCAGGGTAAGAGCAAGATGTGATGAAAAAGTGCCTATATTTACAATGTCACAAGGTAGTGGACCAACTGGCCCAAATCAAGGAATAGAAGTTGGGCCTAGTGGATCAAGTGGCCCAACTAATAAGAGTAAAAAAGGAAGAATACAGATACCAATAATGACAGTCAAGCATGTTCTTATGCTTTAGATGAACATGATAAAGGGGATCTCTGCCCTTGGGTCTTGTATGTGAGAAAAGATAAACACACAAAGAATTGGGTGTAAAGACCACACAAGATACACAAAATGCCATCAATCGGAAAATAAACACTTCACTTATAAATTTTGTTTGAGAAGTTATTTGATCAAGGTCAGGGTTAATTCAAGAGATCCCAGAAAGCAGTTCAAGACTAGCTCCAATGTGACTTAGAGCTTCAGGTATCTATGAGCAAAGCTTTCAGAGTTAAAGCTAAAGCTTTCAGACCAGCTCCAAGTAGCCTTTAAAAGTTTATGAAAATGTATCCCTAAGGATTTTTCCATTTAAGCATTACATGTATGTAGAGGTGACAGTTAATACCTTAGATACATGTAAGACGGTGTTTGTTGTGGTCCATGATCTCGACACAACAACACCGAACCATCAACCGTAACTTTCTTGTTGCAATTAGAGCAAGTGATGTTGTACCACGACTTTTCTGTATTGATGCTTGCTAGCATTGCTTCGCTCGTAAACCTGACTCGCTTATTAAGCGTCAAGTTATGAATCAAAGTATGATTACAAATTTGCAAAACTGATTAAACAATCAAATTATATCATAACTTAAATATTACTCTTGTAATCAAAATTGGAATAAAGAAACTATTGTCAGTTACCAGATAGCTCTGATGATTCTGCTGCAACAGATTAGCTAAAAGAAATTGGTTTCTTATTTTCTCTTTTTCCATATCATCACAATGCTATTTTCGATCTTTAGCAGTGGATCTATCTCAAACCTTTGCTTGTACCTATTTAATATGTGTATGCAATTAGTCTAGTCGTATTACTGTTAACTCCTAGCTAAAAATTTAATTTATTTATTTTACTTACTCGATAATTGCATCCTCAAATTCTGGAATGGTTGGATTTAAATAATAATGAGTTGGTGGAGTGGCTGTCAACTGGAGTACTATAATCGGCAAGTCACAAGGATTATGTATATAATAAATATTCTTGATGCATATGTACGAAATGCATTTTTTAAAATTACCTCCATATGTCGGTACCCTACATGAGCCAACGACAATTAGGACAGGCTTGAGAAGTGATTCATACAATTCTATATCAAAATTCAATGTCATTTCATTCCAAGGCACAAATTCAATGTTTTTTTCACTGTGCATGCAATGAAACAAATCAAAAATTAGCGACAAATATCATTGCTATTTGAAAATAATAATACGAATCAACTAACTCACCATAAATTCAGAATATCTATGATTCTTCTTGTGACCTAATTTTTGTTGACATTTGTTGTTGTCCTCGGTTGTCCGATGCTTTGGATACACCTTATGTAGTCTATGAATACTACACATGGAAATTATACATTTACGTTTGGCATTTAATGAGACTAAAATTTTTTAATAGTTGTACGAACATGATTCTTCATTCTCGTTCTTTCTTTAAGCTCATTGTATGCTACAAATTCAAAATAATGCTCGGGATGCTCGTGGTTCGGTATACTCTAAAAGTCTGTAAACCTTCTAAAAATCAGGAACGTAGAATGCTTCAAAGTTTACTAATATTTTTACTCTCCACACAACTCAATTTTTGATATTCTATATATCGCACCCTGCTGTAGCAGCTAATCATAGTGCTGCCTATTACAAATATACATGTTAGCCCGAATAGCATTGCCCTGTATAAAAAACATCTATTTT
The DNA here is from genome assembly GCA_026074375.1 of Tanacetum coccineum. Taxonomy (NCBI): domain Eukaryota; kingdom Viridiplantae; phylum Streptophyta; class Magnoliopsida; order Asterales; family Asteraceae; genus Tanacetum; species Tanacetum coccineum. The sequence continues at coordinate 25,657 of BQNB010020117.1, read as the reverse complement.
ATGTCATAATTTTTATAAAAACAATAAAAAAACATTTCCAAAATTTTAACATCTATTAACAGACAGTTGGACACAACAACAACATGAAACATACGTACGCATGAGGTGACTGTATAAGACGCCAAACAAAAACTCCCTAACCAAATACGATACTTCATATAATGTATTAGCCCAAACACCGCACCAATGGCAAAACACGAGCGCATTTTAATAACTTAACTTTCCAGCGTACTAAAATCAGAAACACAGAACGACAAAACAACACATACTTTTATGCTAAAAAACAATAGGTGTCAAAAATCATAAACCAAACTAAAAAGCATTTACTTTTAACCAAAAAAATACTTCAAACATGATAAAGCAACTAATTATATGATAAGGACACACTAATATTAGGAAGAAAAAAAGTAAGAAAACAATACATGAGTTTCCCAAATACCATATATCGATCTACATTTCCCCGCAATCATAGAAGTTACCTGACTGACCAAATGGCATACTAAACTATCTAATTTTTTACGCAGCAAGCCAACATCATACAAACTCAATTACACAGCAAAACAAAAGACCGCGTGTAAGTGTCTGAAAACAGCAAATTACCCCATAAGAGGTCGTGAAAACATCATAGCAATCCAAAACAACACCAGTTAACTCAGACCAATACACATATCACCTGCAATCATAGAAGTTACCGAATCGACTAAACGGCATACTAAAATGTTTACTTTTTCTTACACAACAAGCCAAGATCATAAAATGTCAGTTACACAGCAAAACAAAAGATCACGTGCAAGTTTTTTCAAACAACAAATTACCGCATAAACATGTCATGAAAACATCATAGCAATCCAAATGCCAAAAAAACTAAATGCGCATAGAACTACCAAAACACACCAGGCATAAAGCAATTCTAAATTTCTTTTACCACAAAAAAATGGCATAAGTATAACAAAAACCAATATAGAAGATAAAGAATGTAAGATCTACTACACATGTGCCTCATTAAAAAAAACAATAGCAGTCGGTCATCGCTGCAAAATTATAAAATCACCCAATCAAGAGGATGGTTATACCTCCCTGTCAAGCAACATAAAATAAAACCCTGTTGGTATCAATGTCGGCATACTTTTGGCTATCCATTTTCGATATACTCTTGCTTCTATTACGTCATTCATTTTTAAATCACTAATGCTGGTAACTGTTGCACTCGTAGCAATCGCCATCCTCCAACAAAACATATAATTGTTAAACAATCACAACAAATATGCCACCGTATGTATCCTTCATAACGCTGGAGCAATAATCTCTATATTCTACAAAAAAATTAGTTCACAAAATGCAACTGCAGTATTTGCATATTTTCTTAGAATTCCATATCTAAGTTTAACACTAATAAGTACATTTAAAAAATACATGAACACCTGCAAGTAAGGAACTAAAGCATAACCATAAATGTAAAATGGAAACACTAGCTGCAGCGGCGCCAAAAACTTGATGTGTCGTTGTGTGGTTGTTAATTTTAAGATTCAAGTTTTAAATTTATATTTTATCGACTTAACCAAAAACAACACTTTAACGGGCAGTGTACCCGGTCGGTGGGAGTTTCGTGGTAAGTAGGGTGTCGATCACTAAGAGCGGGAAACACTTTCAATTTATTAATACTTTGGTTTTTCTAATCTAAGTTAGTCTAATCCATGCTAAACCTATGCTAAACCTATGATAATCCTAATTCTAATGGATAAGGCAGGTTTCAACCTAAGAGACTGGCACAGGTTTTGTGGTGACTAAAATCAATTCAAGATACTAAAACACACGCAAGCAAATTAACAAAAGATAAAAGAGCGTAGCCAAATATAAGAAAACTATATTAACCATTATTAATCCAATTAGAATGTTGGTTTGTTTATTTAGTGCAATGATTACTTATCTCGAGGCGACATATCATTCTTAAGACTTAGGCGTTACTTCTTTCTAAGACCTAGACACGTAGAATTCTGTCATAATTAAATGTATCCGCATAAAGCATCCTTATTTGCTGATTATAATCTATCTTAAGGATTAAGGCAACGGTGATCTTGTTAAACCCTAGCTCATAGAGACTTTACCCACTTACTGCTTAATGGCAATTCATACACTAGTAGTCCACTAACTAAGTCTTTACCAATAAATCGAGAACGTACTCGTTGATACCAATGTCACCTTATGGTCCAACTAAGCTCACAATCTAAGGGCAAAGATAGGTCGTTAATTGTGATCCTATTGATCTAGATGTATAAATCACTATATGGAGAGCTATCCCGGCATTTAGATTACTTGGTCCGTATCACTAGATCCAGTTGAATGATAGGTCGCATAAAAAATCACGTAAACAAGTATATTGATAAACATAAACAAGCAATTCAATGATAAATTAAGAAATCAAGATAAACAAACCAAATATTAAGATTTTCATAACAATGGCTAATACCCGAAGGTATTAGCCTTCAAACGTCATAATTAATACAAAAGTAATGATTCAACCAAGGTAAACTAACCGAGTAAACGAATGATACCAAAAACTGAACGATTACAAGAGGATAAGAAATTACACGTTGTCTCCTATGGAATTAATTGCGTTGCTCGACCTCCTATGCTCTTTTTCTCTTCTCAAAATTGAATTTTGTGGTTTACGTATCGAGAATATGATTTTGCACACTTAAAACTCATTTTTGAATTTTCAATTTATAGGGTCTGAAGTTGATTCGATACAGCATATCCAAAGTCTTGGATACGGTGTATTAGGGGTTTCTTAGAGTAGGGACCACGTTTGATATCTTCCAGAATATTTTATTTCCATATAGCTTGAATACGGCATATTGCCTTCTTCTGGATACGGCGTATTGGATCTTGTTTCCTTCGTGGTCTTTGGTGAGTGCAGGCACAAATACGTCGTATCTTCCTTGATGGATACGACGTATTGGTTGTCAAAATAGTAATCTTCACAATCAATACGGATCTTCTTATCGTAGTCGCAATCACTAGGATATCCAAAAAATTTGTTAACTATTCTAGCATCATTCCTAGCTCTAAATTCCTCAATTACCTCACCTTCCTCAATGGTGGGCATTAAATCATCAACTGGATCTCTTCTAAGCTCTAATGGTACATTAAGATCATTTAGTTCTATGTAATCCATAAAGAAAGGGTCTAATGATCTATGTAACACCAAAGTCTCTCCCATTAGCCTAGCTTCTAAGTCAAGTTCCATTCTTTCTCTTAAGCTTAGCATGTAGACCCTCTTAATTAAACTACTAGCAGGTTTAACACTTTTGAAAATTATTTTCTATTCCCCAACTCTTAAAGTAATCTTTCTTTTGAAAACATCAATCTTAGCACGGGCGGTAGACAAAAATGGTCTTCCGAGGATCAAGGGCACTTTGATATCCTTGGGCATTGGTATGTGCTTAATTACACATACCTTTTACCTTTAAAAACAAGCTAAAATAACCAAAAACGGACTTAAAATGCGATATTTCACAGTCCTATCTGCTAATTCAACTGTCAACTTAGTGTGAGCTAATTCGCCTAATCCTAATTTAAGGTAGGTCGAGAGAGGCATAACACTAACGCTAGCTCCTAAGTCAGCAAGGTTATTATCAAAGCAAACATTATTAATAAACCAAGTTAAAGTGACACTCCATGGGCTTTCTCCTTTTTGGGTATGGATTTATTGACATGTGAAGCTTCAGAGTAAGCTTCCGAGAATTGAGGTCCATATGATCCCTTCTTTTCTTCATAATAGTAACCATTCAAACGACTTGGAAACGGGATTGTCATTCGTTTTGTTTCGTACACCAGTGTATAGTTCTGTCCAGTGGATAAGGCGTATTTGGAGGATCCCATACGGCGTATCGGGTATGAATCAGCTTTGATAATAATTGAAATTGACTTGACATGATCTCTCGAGTTAGTTTTAGTTGAGCTCGGTAAACTTCCAAATCCTCTTTCCTGTAGGACCTTGCTCATCTGCCTGATTTGGATCTCCAAAGTTTTAATTAATGCTCCTTGGTTCCTTATGGCATCATTCGTTGAAGCTCAGATCTCTTTGATCAAATTGGAGTTCTCCTTATGTCATTTTGCTGATTCACTCATAAATTAGCTCAGGGTTTCTTCCATAGATTGCCTTCGTTCTTGGTACGAAGGGTTTGCATTGTTCCTTTGGTAGAATCCTGGAGCAGTTGCACTATATCCCCCCTCCTTCAAAAGGTGCACCGAATTGAGTGTAGTAAGATTCTTCAAGGGTTTTCCCTTCTTCCTTGAGTGGACAATCTTTGGTGTAGTGGGGACCTTTACATTGTTCACATCCTACTTGAGCAGCATAAACTTTTTCATTCACTTTCTTGATTTCTCTTCCAAGATTGTTGAGTTATGCTTGTATGGATGCTAATCCGTTAGAAGTTTCATTACTTTTGGTCCTTGATGTTCCACATTGCTATTTTTGAGAGTATTCAGCTATTTCTTAGATGGATACCTTAGCATCAACAGCAGTCTTTGATGGTATGGCTCCTCTTGAATCAAGAATCTGTCTAGTTGGAACATCCAATCCATTATAGAACAAAACTACCTCATGCATCTCTGTTAAATAGTGTTGAGTACATTTCATCAAGAGTTCTTTAAATCGCTCATATGCTTGATAGAGGTTTTCATCCGGTTCTTGGTAAAAGTTATTGATCTCCTCCTTTTTCTTCGCAGTACGAGTAGGTGGGCAATATTTGCTTAAATTTTTTTTCTTTAGATCTTCCCAAGTTGTAATCGAACCAGATGGTTTGTTTCTTATCCAACGACTTGTAGCTCCAATTAAGGACACAGGGAAGGCTCTAAGCATCACTTGGTATATAGTAATATTAGGGATGTGGAATAAATCCACGATCTCAAGAACTTTCCCAATATGTTCGTTCGCATCTTCATGATTCGAACCGCTAAAGGTGTTATCATGTAGTTCCTTGAGAAATTGGCCTTTTAATTCAAAACTATCCATGTCCTCGATCTTAGGCCTAGCAATTCCCAATCCATAGTCAGCTCGAGTTTTGCTCATGTATTTTTCCATAGTTTCTTCCATTGTTTTCGCAACCTCCTCCTCCGAGTATTCTTCTTGGTTAGAAAATAGATCAAAATTGGGCAATCTCGATTTGTCAAGACTTAGTGTCTTGAAGTGCTTCCTAGATGATCGAAATTCTTGCAGTGCTTCCTAGATGATCAAAATTCTTGTTTTGGATCGTTGAAAGGTGTAAATAGTTTTTTAGTCGAACTTCTTGTCATACACTACCTAAAACAAGGGATAAACAATCAGTAGGATGGGCTCAAGAGAAAGAAAACACAGATATACAGAAATTGAATGCGAAAAATCAGATTTGTTACTGTACCAGACAGTCAATACGTCATATTCAATGAAACTGAAAACGTCGTATTAATATTTTTGAATGAATACGCTGTATTTAAAAGAAAGTTGGATACGCCGTATCCAATGGAAGTGGATACGCCGTATCAGTTTATCGACCAGAATAGTGTATTGTAAAAACAATTAAACAACGCAAACAATTAAACACACAAATATACAAGCAAATTTATAGAATATACAGAATTATATACTAATCTAAATTACACTAATCCTAAGGGTTAGATCTAATCTAATGCTAAAAAACAAAATATCAAATAAAAATAAAGATTAATTCTCACTCCCCGGCAACGGCGCCAAAAACTTGATGTGTCGTTGTGTGGTGTTAAATTCTGATTCAAGTTTTAAATTTATATTTTGCCGACTTAACCATAAACAACACTTTAACGGGCAGTGTACCCGGTCAGTGGGAGTTTCGTGGTAAGTAGGGTGTCGATCACTAAGAGCAAAGAACACTTTAAATTTATTAATACTTTGGTTTTTCTAATCTAAGTTAGTCTAATCTACGCTAAACCTATGCTAAACCTATGCTAAACCTATGTTAATCCTAAATCTAATGGATAAGGGGGGTTTTCAGCCTGAGAGACTGGCACGGGTAGTCACTCTGAGAGACTAGCCTAGGTTTGGTGGTGACTAAAACCAATTCAAGACACTAAAACACACACAAGTAAATTAACAGAAGATAAAAGAGAAATCTAACCAAATATAAGAAAATTATATTAACAATTATTAATCCAATCAGAACGTTGGTTTTTTTTTATGTTCAGAATGATAAGCTTATCCAGAGGCGGCATACATCTTAAGACTTATGCGTTACTTCTTCCTAAGACCAAGACAACAAGAATCCTTACACAATTAAATGCATCCAACATAAAGCATCCTTATTTGCTGGTAAAAATCTATCTTAGGTAATTAGGGATTAAGCAATGGTGATCTTGTTAAACACTAGCTCATAGAGACTTTACCCACTTACTGCTTAATGGCAATTCATACACTAGTAGTCTACTAACCAAGTCTTTACCAATTAATCAGAACATACTCATTGAAACTAATCCACCTTATGGCTTAACTAAGCTTACAATCAAAGGGTGAAGATAAGTCATTAATTGTGATCCTATTAGTCTAGATGTATAAATCACTATATGGAGAGCTATCCCGGCATCTAGATTACTTTATCCGTATTAGTCTATTTAAATGATTGTTCGCATACAAAAGCACGTAAACAAGTAACTTAATAAACATAAACAAGCAATTCAATGATAAATTAAGAAATCAAGATAAACAAACTAAACATTAAGATTTTCACAACCATGGCTAATACCCAAAGGCATTAGTCTTTATACTTCATAATTAATACAAAAGTAATAATTTATCTAAGGTAAACTAACCGAGTTAACGGAATGATACCAAAAACTGAACGATTACAAGAGTATAAGAAATTACACGTTGTCTCCTATGGAATTAATCGCGTTGCTCGACCTCTTCTACTCTTTTCTCTTCTGAAAATTGACTTTTGTGGTTTAGGTATCAAGAATATGATTTTGCACACTTAAAACTCGTTTTTTAGTTTTCTATTTATATGGTCTGAATTCGGTTCGATACGGCGTATCCAATGTCTTGGATATGGCATATTGGAGGTTTCTTGGAGTAGGGACTACATTTGATATCTTCCAGAATATTTTATTCCCATATAGCTTGAATACGGCGTATTGTCTTTCCTGGATACGGCGTATTAGATCTTGTTTCCTTCATGGTCTTTGGTGAGTGCAGGCACAAATACGTCGTATCTTCCTTGATGGATACAGTGTATTGGTTGTCAGAATAGTAATCTTCAAAATATCTTCGTTTAAGCTCCAGAATGCGTGCCTTTTAGTCAATCTTCACCAACTACTCCATAATTACTACAATTCTCAAATATAAACGATTAAGTAACAATTCTTTGCAATAATTATACAAAATGGGTTAATTACATGGGATAAATGATGCTATAAAATAGACGTTATTTAGTGTCATCATAAATGAAAACACGCCGGGTAAAAGTATAACCCACGTATGTAGTATAATATCTTAGGTAAGACCAGGTCGTCCACAGGGATTTGATTGGTGTGCAAATAATCGTAGTTAAACTAAACTTTAACAATTTTAAGATAAATGATGTTGGATTCAATAATGATGAAGATGACTACTCTGATAGCTTCATATAATTCCTAAGAAATGGTGATAATTACAATCTCAGATTTAGGACTTTCACTTTTTCTCGTCAGAAAATGTTTTCACATATTAACTTGTTTAACTTAAGAATTACATCTAGTTAACTCGATTAAATGTGTCACTCAAATAATCTAGTAACTATTATATCAAATATATTTTGTTTATCAAATAACGTAAGCGGATTTCTCCTTTCAAACGATAAAGATCGTAGACAAATCTTTAAAACTATATAGTTCACAACAGATCTTTCGACCTATACCGTTATGAGTATACAATCAAAGTTGCTAACCAAAGTTGATAAGATAAGGTACGATAGGATTTCAAGATAAGCTTAACATTAAAAAGATCACAATTATACCAAATGCTTAATTATTATAATAACGTCACTGAGTAGTCGTGAGAGATTTAGCCTCTCGTGGCTATGAAGTTCATAACAAAATAATGAAGATAAACAAGAAACATACTATGTCCGGGTAAGAATATGGATCAAACTTTACTCGTTACAAGTATTGAATTTTACTACAACCTTTATTCACTAAATACTATGATGGTGTTCTTCGTTCTTCGATCTTTAAATTCAGGTATTTGGGAGGATATTTGAGAGATTGATGAGATGAAGAATGTGTGGGATATCTCCAATGGCTTGAAAATTCATCTCTATTTATTGGTTGAAAAGGGGTGAAAGTGCGGCGCACATTATAAAATATGTGGCGTACTTTTCGCCTATGCCGGTTCAAACGTCATTAATGCTTGTTGAGAAGTGCGGCATACATTCTGAAATGTGCAGCGTACTTGGTGAGTTAATGCAGCCTTCATTTAATTTCATTAAATTCTCAAACTTGATAGGAAGTGCGGCGCACACATATAAATGTGCGGCGTACTTTTTGTCATTTTCAACTTTAGTCCTCTCTTTTCTTCTAACATGTCTTCCAATGGGTAGAAACACTTATACTTTGATCCTTTTGAGCTCTGGATGTCTTTAAGTGAACCTGCATATATTTCATGCTATTAAGTATCAAAAGTTCACGATAAATGAAAAAACAAATACAAATAACGCCTCTGAAAACATGTATAATTTAGGCGTCATCAAATCCCTCCACACTTAGCTATTTCTTGCCCTCAATCAATTTAAAGCTATAAAACAAGATCATTTATCATGACATAGAGAAAATTTGGATTTTAACAAGTGTTTACTAATTTTAATAACTTTTCTGGCATAGACGTATAACAGAGCACCTCACATAGGGAATGTGTATGATTTATATTCACTCAAGCCACTCATTTAGGGTTTATATTTGTGAAGTCACTTAATTGCACAGAAATAATCTAAATAGATTCCATAGGCTTGTACAAGACACATAAACATGCCCGTTGTGGCGTGAGCACCTAGACAAAAATCTCAAAGAGGCAAAACATAATAATGATGAGGGTGAATAACATGTATCGGTTCCATGTTCCAAACTTAAGCCTTATACTTTGAACTTTTTTCTCTTTTTTTTATACCAAACGCTTACTAAGGCAGGCACGGAACTTCTTTCATAAAGCATTTTTCTTCAACTTTAGATACTTCAACGGAATAGCACTAAAAGTGAGTGCTGCAGATACAAGAGTTATATGGGATTTATTTTACCTCTTATCATACGATTTTGTCTATAAATTAACCTCACTACGGTTCAAGTAAATGATGATCAAGCATAAGTTCTAGAGCTACTAAATTACTGGCTCACTCATATAATTTTCAACCAATACCAATGCTCCAGAAAAGGAGACAAACTACAAGTACACAGCTGTAACACGGATGAGACACTTGCAATTTCATTCAAACCTTAACTCGAACATGCTAAAGGTAAAAATTATCTTAGGTATCAAAGGTGGATACCTGGATTTTTTAATGTTTAATTCTTACAATTTAGCGGACTGGTTTTGTGCTAGTTATAGTGTCAATCCGGTTGGATTTGTCTTACTATGAGTATACATTTTTTTAATTTCTGGAAAGAAAAGCATATATATTAGATTTTTAATTTTTCATAAATTATCAGTTGAAAACTTTGGTTAAATTACAGGGCAAACATGGAGGGATATGATTAATTTTTCCTATTAGTTCCCCTTTACAGTTAAGTTGAACATTGCCCTCAATGTGAGAACTGATAAATATAAAAAATAGGGAAAATTAAAGGAAAACGGTACTTCCTGGGGCATAGATATATAGCTTCGAGAGAGCTATCCTTTGAGCAAATGCCATAATTTTCTAGGTCTATATTACTTGCATAAGAGTAAACACACAAAAGCACACAAAAAGAAAATATTTTTGGTTTTTTAGAAAATAAAATATAGGAGGAGGGACTCCTCCACACTTAATATAAACCACGGGTTGCCTCTCGAGATTGGTTTCATTCTTTGGGAAAGAAGGGAGTGAGTTCTTCCCTTGGGTCATTATCTTCTTCATGGTAGAGTTTGAGTCTATGGTCATTAACAATGAACATTTTTCCATCTTTTCCATATAGCTAAACATATCCGAATGGATATTTGTGTTTCACTACGTATGGTCCTAGCCAACGAGATCTAAGTTTTGGCTGTTTGAATTTATACTTAGAATGAATTAACAGCACTTTGTTTATGTGTTTGAACTGTTTTCTCATTTTGAGTTTCTTTTGTACCAGACTTTGGTTCTTGCCTTGTATAAACGAGAGTTTTCATATGCTTGATGTCGAAATTTATCTAACTCCTAGAACTGGAACATTCTTTTCTCACCAGCAGCGATGAGATCTGGATTATAGTTTTTTAGAGCCCAATATGCATGGTGTTCGATTTCAAATGGTAAATGGCAGTTTTTTTCCATATACGAGTTTGTATGGTGTGGTTCCGGTTGGTGTTTTGTAAGCAGTTTGAAAAGCCCACAGAGCATCATCGAGTTTTCTTGACTAGATAGCTAGATTATCTTTCATAGTTTTTTCAAGGATTCTTTTAAGGGCTCTATTAGTATTTTCAACATGTTCACTCGTTTGAGGATCATATGATGTACAAAAACGGTGGTTAACTCCATATCTTTTCATGGTTTTTTCCATTATTTTATTGCAGAAATGAGTTCCTCGGTCGCTTATGAGAGCTTTGGGCATACAAAACGGCAGAAGAGTTTTTTCAGGAAGGAAATAATAACTTTGGCATTGTTGGTTGGAAGAGCTTGAGCTTCGACCTATTTTGATACATAATCGACAGCGACTAAGATGTATTCGAATTTATATGATTTTGGGAATGGTCCCATAAAGTCGATACCCCATATGTCAAACATTCGCACACTTGAATGCTATTTAAGGGCATTTCATCATGTTTGGATATATTTCATGTTTTTTGACATGCTTCGCACAGGTGAACAAGAGTATGAGCTTCTTTAATGATTTTTGGCTAGTAAAAGCCTGAGTCTAGGACTTTTTTAGTTGTCGTGTTTGGTCCATAATGTCCACCAGTTGGTCCGTGGTGACATTGATCAAGAATGGTATGAGTTTCTGGTCCTGAGACACAATGTCTGATCATACCGTCTAAACATACTTTGAAAAGGTAAGGGTCTTCCCAAAAGTAGTTTTTGAGGTCAGAGAAGAATTTGTTCTTTTGCTGGTACGTCATCCCTTTAGGTATAACATCATCCATCAAATAGTTTGCAAAGTCTGTGAACCATGGTGTGTCATTCATGGTTATTTCCATAAGAGTCTCTCCAAGAAAGTTATCGTCGACATCACCTGTCACCACTTGTCTCATCATTATCAATCCGAGATAAGTGGTTGGCGGCAACATTTTCAGTACCTTTTTTGTCTTTTATTTCGGTATCAAATTCTTAGAGCTGAGTGATCGGTGTAGATAATTGTTTTGGATAATATCAGATAGGGTCAGAATTTGTCGAATGCAAAGACTACAGCCATAAGTTCTTTTTCTGTAACCGTATATTTTTGCTGAGCTGCATTTTTTGCTTGCAAAAAAGATGGGGTGAAAGTGTTTACCATCTTTTTGACCTAAAATTGCTCCAACTGCGAAATCACTTGCATCACACATAAGCTCAAATGGAAGATTCCAGTTTGGGCTCACGATCACAGGAGTACATGTGAGTTTTTCTTTTAATGAATTGAATGCTTTGTGACATTCGTCATTAAATTTAAATGGAGTATCTTTTTCAAGCAACTTAGTTAGAGGACGGGAAATTTTTGTCTTTAATGAGCGTCGGTAGAAACCGACATGTCCTAAGAAACTTCTAATGCCTTTGACATTAGTAGGGGGTAGAAGTTTAGAGATTACGTTGATTTTGGCTCTGTCAACTTCAAGTCTGGCACCGGACACTTTATGTCCAAGCACTATTCCTTCATTAACCATAAAGTGACATTTTTCCCAGTTAAGGATAAGATTTGCATATTTGCAACGTTCGAGCATTGTATCGAGATTATTTAGGCAATGATCGAAAGAGTTTCCAAACACGGAGAAATCATCCATGAATACTTCTACAGATTCTTTAATCATATCATTAAAGATAGCTAACATGCACCTTTGGAAAGTAGTAGGAGCATTACATAGACCGAAAGGCATTCACCCATAAGCGTATGTTCCAAAAGGGCACGTGAATGTTGTTTTTTCTTAGTCTATAGGATCGATGGGTATTTGAAATTATCTAGAAAATCGTTGTGGAAATAGAAGTATTTATTTCCTGCGAGTCTTTCTAACATTTGGTCCATGAATGACAAAGGAAATTGGTCCTTTGCGGTTGCTTCATTGAGTTTACGATAATAGATGCATACTCACCAACTTGTAACGGTTCTTGTTGGGATAAGTTCATCTTTTTTGTTTGTGACTACTGTAATACCACCATTTTTAGGTACACAGTGAATAGGACTTATCCAAGGGCTATCAGTGATTGGATATACGATACCAGTGTCGAGAATTTTAATGATTTCTTTTTTAACAACTTCTTGCATATTCATATTTAATCGTCTTTGTTTTTGAACGACTGGCTTTTTGTCTTCCAGGAGTTGAATTTTATGTTTACAAAAAGACGTACATATTCTAGGAATGTCTGTTGTTTTTCAAGGAAAGTCTTGCTTGTGTCTTTTTAAAACAAAGATGAGCTTATTTTTATTTTGCTCAGAAAGTTGGGATGATATGATCACTAGAAGAAAAGAAGGTTCTTCCAAAAATACATATTCCAAGTTATTAGGAAGAGGTTTTAGTTCAAGATCTGAAGGAGGTTCTTCAAGAGACGTCTTGATTTTATAAACGGTGTTAAAGGTGATCTTTTTGAATGGTGGTTCTTCGGTGTCAGAGTCAGATTCAGAGTTTTCATCGGTGATCATTGCAATGAAATCATCAAATTCAGCAAAGAGTTTTTCTCCGAGAATAGTTCCCTTGATAGAATGAAGGATTTTACCCCCTTCGTCGAGAAGAGCATCGAAATATTCTTTTAAGATTTCATCAATAAAGTCAATACTGAAACTTGTGTCATCATTTAAATAAAAGTGTTTCATCGTAGAATCAATTAAGAAGGTTATTCATTCATTCCCAACTCCAAGATTGAGTTGTTTCTGTTTAACTTGAATTACTGCATCAGCGGTATGGAGAAAAGGTCTCCTTAAGATTAGAGGAACTTTGTTGTCTTCTTCCATTTCGAGAATAACAAAATCCACAAGGAAGATGATTTTACCAACTTCAACGAGCATATTTTCAGCTATTCCAATAGGGTGTTGGAATGATCTGTCGGTTAATATTACGCTCATTTTAGTAGGTTTAAGAGTTTTAAGAGACAATTTGGCATATAAGGAATATGGCATGAGATTAATGCTAGCACCAAGGTCGGCTAAAGCATTGCATGAGAAAGCTTTACTGAAGTTACATGGAATAAGAAAACTTCCCAGGTCTCTAATTTTATGTGGAACTTTGTTTTAAATCATAGCAGAACTTTCATCGCTAAGCAAAGCGGACGAGATTTGTTCGAGCTTGTGCTTGTTGCTTACGAGTTCTTTAAGAAATTTTCCATAGTTCGGCATTCCTGCTAAAACATCGACAAGAGGTACGTTGATTCAAACAGCTCGAATCATGTCGAGGAATTTACCATATTAGGCTTCCATTTTGTCTTTTCTAAGACATCGAGGATATTAAATTTTTGGTTTATATGGTTTAGGTATCAGAGTTTCTTTAACAGGTTTTAGTTCTTTAACTTTGGGTTGTGGTATAGGTTCCTCATCTTCATCATCACTGTCGAAATTGATAGGATTTTCAGAATCATTTTGTTGGTCATTTGGGTTAACAAGTGGGTCATAGGATTTACCACTCCACGTAAATACATCATTTACATGCTCGTTTCGAGCTTGCGGTGGTTGATAAGGTTTGGATGAGCTACCTTTTGGGTTTGGTAAAATGTTACTAGGAAGGGATCCAAAAGGTCGAGCAGATTGCTTGTATGTTAATCTGTCGAATTTAGCTTCGAGATTTTGGATCGAGGCTTGATGATTTTTGGTTGTTGTTTTGAGTTTGGTTTTGAAATCCGTAAAAGTATCTTTGACAAAAGAATTGGTTGAGTGTTGAGCTTTTATGAAATCGCTTAATTGTTTTTAAAGGTCGGGTTTATCATTAGAGTTGGATCAATAGTTGTCTCGATTGTAATCGTTTCTTCCGCTTGAACGCCAATTATCGTGATTTGAGTCACGGTCACGGTAATCATTGTAAAACGGTGTACGACAGAAGGTTTGCATGAATTTGGCTTCTTCTTTTGGAGACATCTTCTTTCGGAGACATAGGTTTGTCGTCATCGTTATGATCAGGGTTTGGTTGTTTTGAACGGGATTGGAATTCTTTGTACTGAGCATCTATTTTTTTGGTCATGGCATCCATTCGTGCCATAAATTTATCAGTTTCAGAATTACTGCTACCTTCATCGGTGAAAGCAACAATTTTCTTTAGAGATGATTTTGTTTTTTTGGTTTTTAGCCTAATCAAGCTTGAGTAAGACTTTGTCTTCGAGGAGTTGATAAACTTGGTGTGGTGTTTTATAGAGAAAAATACCACCAGCTGCGGCATTTAGAACTTCTTGAGTTGTTTTGTTGAGACCGTGATAAAAGATTTTAATGATATTGCCTTTTGATAGGTTTTGACCATGGCAATTTCTGAGCATTTCATTCATATGGAGCCAGGCTTCGGTTAAGGTTTCATTTTCATGTTCAGAAAAGGCTCGGATTTCTCCGAGGAGTCGATCGAAAAGAGTTAGGGAAAAAAATTGCTAATGAAAGCGGTGCGAAGTTCATCCCATGTTTTGATAGTTTCTTCGTTGAGTTCACCCAACCATGTTTTTGCTTCACCCATGAGTGATAGGGGAAACATCATTAGGCGGATGACTTCATTTTTTGTGTCTCTGTATTTAAACATATCACATATTCCGAGGAATTCAAGAATGTGTTTGTGCAGATCGGTTTTAATTCTACCATCAAATTGGTTTCCTTTGATGACAGTTAAATGGCTACCTTTAATAGCAAATTTGTTTGCGGTTTCAGGCTTGGTTATTGCAAAACCAAGAGTCGGAGTGACAGCACAGTCAGCAGCCTACATGGGTTCATCATCTATTGGTATGTATTTTTCAAGGATATCAAGAAAGTGATGGAAATAGTTGATATCAAGAATCAGAGCGTAAACAAGTTTTGGTTGCGCAGGTGGTTTGTTTCGTTGTGCGAATGGAACTCTCCTGTTTCGTCGACAAAGTCTTCGATTTAGGGACATTCAGGTTCAGGAAGTGGTTCAACAAGCTTAGAGTTGGAAGCACATGTATGCATCCAAGGGAGAATTTGTTTTGGTTGGGTTCAGTTTGCCAGAAAACTGTACTGCGTTTTTTTTGAAAAAGAAAATGATTAAAAATTATTTTAAAAATTGATTATAGAACAGCTATAATATCCTCGGTCAGCTGCGCCCAAAACTTGTTGATGTTGTTTAAAAAGCTTTTTAAATTTATAAGACTTAAATTACCGATTTATTAAATGTAAACACACGGGTAAAAGTATATCCCTCGGAATGTAGTATAATATATAGGTAAGACCAGTCGTCCTATAGAATTTTGTTGTGTCTTAAATATCGTGTTAAATTAATTAAACATTTAAACATTTAAGATAAATGATGCTGGATTCAATACGATGAAGTGGACTACTCGGATAGCTTCATATAATTCCGAGCAGCTGGTGATAATTTAGGATTCTCAGTTTAGACTTTAACATATAAAAATGGGTTTCTCGTATAGAAATATGTTTTCACAAATGAACGTAGTCCATGTTTTAACTTTTAGACTTATATTAGTTTTAACGTGATCCAAATGTGTCACTCAAATAATTAGGTTACTATGATATCATATCTTATTTTGTTTATCAAATAATGTAAGGGAATTATCCTTTCAAAGGATATAAAATGAACCATAGACATATCGTTAAAAATTATTGAGCACAAAAGGGTCTTTCTACCTATTACCATTTAGGTGTATACAATCAAAGTTTGATAAACCAAGTTGGAGAAGATAGATTACGACTGGATTCAGTTAAGCTTAAGATTAAACAGATCGCAATTTATACCAACTGCTTAATAATTTATTACGTTCATTGAGTATAGTCATGAGAGATTTAGGCCACTCATATGGCTTTGATGTGCATAACAAAAGAATGAAGATAAAAAGAAGGAAACTTACTATGCCCCATAAGAATATGGATCAAACCTCTACCGTTACTTGTATTGAATCTTCCTACACCTTTATTTACTAATTAATATGGATGGTAGTTTCGTCGGTTCTTCGTTCTATCGATCCTTCGTTCTTCGTTCTTCGATCTTTGAATTCAGGTATTTGGGAGGATATTTGAGAGATTGATGAGATGAAGAATGTGTGGGATATCTCCAATGGCTTGAAAATTCGTCTCTATTTATAGGCTGAAAAGGGGTGAAAGTATGGCGCACATTATAAAATGTGCGGCGTACTTTGCCTATCTCGGTTCAAACTTCATTATTGCTTGTTGAGAAGTACGGCGTACATTCTAAATTGTGCGGCATACTTGGTGAGTTAATGCAACCTTCATTTAATTTCATTTAATTCTCAAACTTGATAGGAAGTGCGGCGCACATATATAAATGTATGGCGTACTTCTTGTCATTTTCAGCTTTGGTCCTCTCTTTTCTTCTAACTTGTCTTCCAATGGGTAGAAACACTTATACTTTGATTATTTTGAGTTGGGGATGTCTTCAAGTAAACCTGCATATATTTAATGCTATTAAGTATCAAAAGTTTATGAGAAATGATAAAACATATACAAATAACACCTCCAAAAACATGTATAGTTTAGGCGTTATCAGAAATACCATATACAATGATAAATGATGCAATCAAGCAGTCAGCAAGATACAGGTACTAAAAACACAAGAAGGAAGAAAGTGAGAAAGATAAAGCTGCTGAGGAACCAGAAGAGCAACATGTGTCTCTTATTAAAAGTGGAAGAGGGAAAGGTTATATGCGTTTGGGTAATTAAGAGGCAAATGTTCTACGCAAGCCCAAGAAAGCAGGTGTTCCAAAGAAGCCACGAACCCTCATAGTTGCTGACAATATTGTTGAAGAATCAATAGCTATTGAACTTGCTAAATCCGTCAGCATTGAGGAACAACAACCTCAACAACGTGAGATTATGAATCAATTGAAAATTAAGAGACAAGTGGAAAAATACGTTGAAGACACATATGCTGCTGAGGCGGGAGTAAAACTCAAAGGTATTGCTACTGAAGATCTAGTTGTTTAATCACTGTTACATTTACGTAGAGGATCCAAGGAAAGCAGACTTGAGAGTCTGAGGCAAGAAAGACAAGAAGTCAGAGGAGAAGGGTCAAGTGCTGCTCACGATAAATATTATTAGTTTAAAAATATTTCAGCTACAGATAGTGATGCAACACGAGATTCTTTATGTTTAGACACTGATGAAGAAAAAGATGATGAAACTGATGATTCTGATGATTCTAATATGGATTTATCTGATGATGAACCCAAAGGAGATGATAATGCAGCAGGATTTGGTGTGTTCATGTATAACAAGTCCATAGAACCACTCAAATCTACATATCTCATTCCCATAATTACTTGTTAATCTTTGGAGTACATTCAGAATCTCCTTAATGAACCACATGTACATGAATTGACGGATTTAATGAGCAATCTAGTTTATACTAATGCTCACACAACCTCAGCGGTGGCTAACCTAGAGGGAAAACCTGAGTTAACAAGCTACGTATCAGGTGCATCTAAAGTACCTTTTAGTACAAATGTAGATGTTCAAGCAACTAATCTTGTTTTGTAGGAAATGTTCCAAGACGATGTTAATCATCTAATATCATCTCCACCAACAAATACAACACATACACTGGTCACAAATCCCTAATAGAACTCACTTCAAGCTAAAACAAAGAAGCTAATGGAAAAGGCTAAGAAAATCATACGGATGATTAACTTCAAAAAGGCAGTTGCTCAAAAGTTTAAAGAATATGATCAGAAACTAGAAGCTCTTACATCAATCAATGTTTCTAAAGCACTTAAAAAGGCTGTCTAAGCTAAAGTTCTAACCGAAAGAAGAAGCAAATGCCTACCTATGTGCCAAATGCTATTGCTAAGTATGTTAAGTCTTGTCTTAACAACACTATGCTCAAAGTCATGAAAAACACTCAAATCATTCTTTTTACCAAACCATCACCAACTACCACTAATGATCTTTTAAAAATGGAATTGAAGCTAAAGCTGTTGAACAAAATGTACCCGAACAAGTCCAATGAGACTCGTTACACTCATCAGCAGCTTTACAACACTCTCTATGAATCCATCACTCTTGATCAATAAGCATTAGATGCACAAGACACAGAGCCATCCTTCAATAAAAGGTCTCACGATGATTAGGATCCACCTAATGATCATGAGGGGGAGAAAAGGAAGAAAAGAAGAAAGGATGTTGGTGAACCTTCTTCTAGATCATCAAAGAAAGATAAAGCTCTTGTGGTTCTAGTTCAAGAAGACACTCATGCTGATCAACCCCAAGACTAAGAAAATGATTACATTCAGGATCGTCCCAATGCAAGTTGGTTTACAAAGAAGTCGGGTCAGCAGATGCTGCTAAAAGAAGGACGACATGGTTTGACTTGCTCTTAAAATCTGATATTAATCAAAATGAAGAACACATTCTTAAACCATCTACTGTAGTTATGGCAAAGAAACTTAAAGAACTTATCCAGAAAGACGAGCTCACCATAGCAGATCTAGAAGGTGCTGGTTTGGAAAAGCTAAAGAAACAGTACAAGAATGATGTTGAACTTGAATATCATGTTGATCAACTAAAAGCAACAGTGTTAATAGAAGCTTAGTGGAATAATGAAGAAGGTGATGTGTCCAAGCCTAGATTGTTTGAAAGGCATATGTCTAAAAGTACAAAACCCCACAGTAGCTTCTACAACAATGATTTATAAAACCTGGTCAACCTTAGCACGGGAGAGAAGTATGCTACATCTCTCACCAATCACTTTGCTGCAAGGTACCACATTCAAGGTATAGAAGATATGATTCCTGATAAATCGAGCAAAAAGATTCACAATTATCAAATTGAAGCCTTGAATGGCATTCATAATTGGGAAGATGGAAGACACGACTTCTTCAAGGCAGAGATAAATAACTGGTCACCAGACAAAGTTTATTCTGACAAGAGAATCATTTCAGTTGTAAGACTTGATGTGAAGAAGAAATAAGGTTATGCATTCTTAACGTCAATTGTGGTTAGGAGATCAGATCAAAAGGAATATGAATTCAGCTATGACGATCTTCCTAGACTCAATTTGAATGATGTTGAAGACATGTACTTGATCAAGGTCCAAGATAAGCTACACCACCTCTAATCGAATTTCGAGAAAGACTTCAACAATGCACTTCTCCTATGTATCAAAAGAGTTGTGATTTAAAACAGAGTTAAAGACATTCAGTTAGGAGTTGAAAGCTATCAAAGAACTCTCAACCTTACAAAGCCCAAGTTCTACTTTGAAAGAATCAAGGAGAAGTGTGACAATCCATCAATTTGAGATCGTTATTTTATTCTCGAGTATTAAATATAATTCTTGTTTTTTTTTTGTTTGGTATGAAACTCATAATTACCGGGAAGAGATTTTGGATTTACGTTTTTCAATATGAGTAACCGTTTATGTAAAGAACTGGAGAACCCTATGTTACGTATCGTACGTTTTATATGTTCAAATATCCCGAGTAAGAAATATGTATTATTGCATTCGTTTATATTTTTTCGTGTCCTAAATGGTATTTTACATTTTGCGAAAAATGGCTAAAACGGGAACCTTTTAAATATCGGAACTTTTGAAAATAACCGCATTTATAAAATGTGACAAGTTTTTATAACTCATACCGCACTAAATAACACATGCCCCCCTTGGTGTTAAAAAAGCCTCAACAAGAGTTCAAGACACACTTGGCAACCTCATCAAATAATAAAGCACTTACCATTTTCTTACACAATATAAACCATGTACTTTTGACCAACGATTTTGCACACACATTACCATTTATAATCATTTTAGTGAGAGAAACAATCAAAAACCATCCCCCTCCCCTCCCTAAATTTTCGTGGCTTTTCACCACTATAACACCAAATCCACACAAACTTTAAAGATCAAAATATTAAGCACACAAATAAAGATGATTTCCTAGTTCATTTCTTGCATTTTGAAGATGATTTAAAGAGGTTTTTCAAGAAAGTTTTCACACATTAGGGGCTGAAGTTAATTGGAGAAATTTTTATGGAGTCAATTGGGTCATAAAAAGTGTGTCAAAACATTTGGGTAAAGATTCAAGACTTGGTGTGAATGAGTCATTTTGTTTTGGGTGATAATCATCATTTACATTATTTTGTGGGTATAATCTCTACTTATTTTATTGAACTTGCATTTTTTCATTCCAAAAGTATATGTTTAAATTAATTTTCTTGATGTATATGTAAAGTTTATGATGATCTAAACAATAAAAAGCAAAGCAATGCTGCTTAATCTAGGTGTTAAGATGTGCGCGATATGTGCGTCAACTAGTAGGCGCGATCACTGAGAAAACACTTAAAAATTTGAGGCGTAAGAGAACGAAAACATACGAAGTATCTAGGTTTGGTCAAATGGTGATATTGATTGTAAAACTGTTAAAGCAATTGTCTTTGATGAAGTACTAATTTGAACCTACTGACCTTAAACTTATATCGACCTCGAAAACCCGAAAAATTTATACAAGTTATACACATAAACTTAAAATAAGCCATAAGACTTAAATGGGCCACTAGGCCCAAATACACTAATTATATTTATAAGACCTATTGGGCTTAGCATTGGGCCCAACCCACTTGGGCCTAATATTTGGACTAAGGTCTGGTCATGGACCATTAAAATGGACCAAATTACTTAATGGGCTTATAATTGGGCCTATTGGGCTTTTTGGACCAATTGGGTTAAAACTAGTAAAATTTAGCAATTAATAAAACTAGTAAAAATGACATACTTTTTACTTAGAAAACTTAAGTGTGATTTAACTTACCCAATTATAACTTGATCATCATACCTACATATACATACTTGTCTATTTTGGAGTCATTATTAATTTTTACCGACATAAAAACCTAAAACCCATACATTTTGTATAGGTTCCGGGTGATTGTGTGCCGACGTCCAAGTTTGTTTATCGCCGATCTATTTTCTTCCGATATTATCAAGTGAGTTCATAGCCTCGCATTTTTACACTTTAATTGTTTTAGAAACCCGCGAGGGAGATAACATGCTTGTTTTTAAAATAGAACACAAGGGACCCGAATGTATGCTAGTAGCCTTGATTATTATAAGTTAGCTTTAACTCGCTAAATAAAAAGTCCCGCGGAAATATCATGAATTGTTAATTGCCGGGAATAAGGCATACGCTTATACATGAAATAGTACTATTTGGAGATTACCACCTCCGATCCGTGACGACTAGCTATCGTCTTGTGTTGGGAACATAACACCACGGATGCATTGTATAGAGAATAAGATACACTCATAGCGAGGGTGTATAGTGGGCATTATATTGAATATATGGTAAGGTTCGATGTCATGAGGCTTATAATAATCCCCCTATAACGTTGTCTGATCCACATCGTTATATCCTGATAATTTTGAAAAATGATACTTGTGTTCGGAAAATTTTATTGTTTATATATATATAAACTCTATGAATTCACTCAACATTATTGTTGACGTTTTAGCATGTTTTATCTCAGGTACTTGAAGGTAATTCGGATTGATGGAGATATGAAGGCCCGCTAAATAATTATTCATTCGAAAATGTTTTGTAAAACGTTGTATGATGTTGTAAAACTTATTTGGGGACCGTGATGTAAACTTTTATTATTCGAATGAATGAAATTTTCTTAAAACGTCTCTTTTTGAGTCGTTTTCTATGATTTGAGTTATTGTGCTATGACGTAACACCATTTGACCCTTCCGCTGACATGACGCTGAAATGAGGGTGTTACAGATTGGTATCAGAGCCTAAGTTATAGAGAACAAAAGATTTTCAAAAGAAGAAAATGAATAAAAGAATTTTTGAAATCTTTTGACTATAACGGTGCAAGAAGAATCTCCGAATTACCGACAAGACCGGATTGAGAAGTTTTATTTTGATATATATATGAATTTATATATATGTTGTAAATTTATTAAATGTTAATTATGTAATTATTTAATACTAATACGAGATATTTATACGACGCGGATTGTCACGAAGAACCCTAACCCTTCTAACAAACCAAACTAAACTATTCCCGTAGGAAACCCAGTTATTCTAGATCCGAACCAAGTTGTGGATGTCCATGATCCCAACGAAATGGTTGATATTCCTATCGACGTTAATTTAGTTGAAATGGAGGTGTTAATAATGAGGATATTGAATATGAAGATGTCGAGATTGAGATTGATGACGATGCCGAGTTGATATTTCCCTATGAGGTGAAGTTTGACAAAACCCCGCCACCTGGAAATGTGTCATCTGATTTTGTGTCATCTGATTCGGTGTCATCCGATTCTGAGTCAGAGCACGTGAAGGTCAATGTTGCACCTGAGGCTACTATTGGGACCCTTACCCAAGAGCCTTATGCCACTCATACCTTTCCGAGAAGTCTATTCGCGATGGGTGAGTTATTTCCTGCTCGTGACTCATCTGATGATTGTTGGTTTAGTACCGTAGGCTCTGAGACGTGATTTAGAGACGTCACGTGCTCGAGCTAGAGAATTGGAGGTTAAGTGGTTTTCATGCCGAGCTGAGATTGCTCTTTTAAAGTCAAATAATAAGGTTGAAGGTATTAGAGAATGGGGAGAATGCCACGTTGAGAAGAAGTTGGTTGAGGTTGAGATGAAGTTGGGTTGACTCGTATGGAACGCGAGATTGTTGAGAGGAAGTTTTCTGAGTCCTATGGTTGGAACAAGAGGTTCTACATGGAGATGGTTCGTATTGAGGCTGTTTCTAAGCCGCCGTCTGATGATGAGGATACCGAGCGTCCAAGAAAGAAATCGAAGAAATCTTCTTCTGATTGGGACCGAGGGATCTTCCGAGCCACATGGAACGCCTAGTGACTCTTTGTAGATTAGTTATCATTGTAGTATCTTTTGAAATCACTAACTAAACTGAGACATCAGTTAGTAGAACCAGTCCTTGGAATTGTATAACACTACATGGTGACATGTAATGTGTAACGATACAACTCGTGACTCGTTTTGTATTAATGAAAAGACGATCGTTGATTACTAAATTCTACATGTATCGTTGTTATCTATCTTTCCTTGTTCTTCTAACTATTCGTATTATTGATGCAACCATCGAATGAATACTCATTTCAATTTGAGTTGCGTTGTAAATTCTTCTCTTCGTATTCCTGATCGCCATCGATGTCATGGATCTCATGATGATTTTGGCTAAAATCATTTCTTATCATATTGTAATCATTTCACCCATTCATTTTTGTGAACCACTCTTCACCACTCTCATGCAAATCACTCATTGTTTTAATAAGTTAATACAATATCACCTGGAAAAAAAATTGAATTTCTATCATTCTACGAGTTATTAAATTAAAAATTTATAAATAATTGCTATCAAAATAAAGTTGTTTATTAAACATCTTGTAAATTAAATTGCTTTCATACTATGAACGGTTTTGTAAAATCATTCTGAATTCTATTCTATAATTAAGCATGATTATACACTTAAATATGATGACATTAGTTTGACGAACTGAGCACTGCATTGCTATTCCTAAATTATACATAGTCGTGCACCTACGTATAATTTAGAAGGGGCCATGCAAGGCTGAATAGTAGTCACCGTAAGATTTTGATAAAGATCAATTTTTAACTGTAATTCCAAAAAATCAAGATTTTGTATGGTTTGCAAGTGGTACAAGTAGGGACATCTGCATATGTACCCTTATCCTTTTCCCAATCGAATTACCCATCTGTGGATGCGGTCTTACTTGACAATTGTTATCTACTTCTTATTTCCTTTCTTTCGTCATGAAATTCTTTGGACACTTATCTATTTATCGACTATTGATACCCGACTTGAAGTTTCGACGTTCCTATCCTTTCTTTTCGACTAATCCTCCTTTGAGTAACGTGGGTAAAATTCCGAGATGCGTTCAGAGGTGAATAACGAATTAGGAAAGTATGGGGTTTATGCATATCCATTATGGTATTAGCCTTTCTTTTGACTCGAAATTCGCCCGTGTAAATCACGCGTTAACTTTGCTCTTTTATTGCTAACTCTGTCTCTTGATTCCTTTGATTCGAGAAAGGTTATGAGTTATTCCTAGCTATGAAGTCGAATTGGCCGATGGAGAAGTAGTAAGTACCAATAATGTGTGAAAAGGGTGTACACTTAATCTTTTAAACCGTTCTTTTCCAATCGATTTAATGGTTATTGAACTAGGAGGTTTTGATATCATTATTGGGATGGATTGGTTATCACGATATGATGCCGCTATTTTATGTGGTGAGAAAAAGATAGGATTGGCCATGCAATAAGAGAGTTGACAGTGAAAGATTTTATTGACCACAGTTTAGTAACCATGAGAAGCTCCCGGTATTGTTGTAAAGAAGAAGGATGGAGCAGTTCAGAATGTGCATTATTTTTTTTTTTTTATTTTTTTTTACCCCCACAGCGAACTGAATAAGTTGACAATCAAGAATCGATATCCATTACCGAGGATTAATGACTTATTTGATCAACTGCAAGGTTCTAGTGTTTATTCGAAGATTGATTTACGGTCTGGTTATCATCAACTTCGCATCCGCGAAGAAGACATTCCAATCACAGCATTTAGAACTCGTTATGGACATTATGAGTTTTAGGTAATGCCTTTTGGACTGACTAATGCACCTGCAGTATTCATGGACTTGATGAATCACGTGTGCAAGCTGTATCTTGATAAGCTCGTGATTGTATTCATTGATGACATTATGATTTATTCTAAAAATAAAGAAGAACATGGTGAACATTTGAAGAATACCTTGAATTTGCTAAGGAGTGAAAAATTGTACGCAAAATTTTTGAAGTGTGATTTTTGGCTTGATTATGTACAATTCCTTGGCCATGTGATTGATAGTAGTGGAATTCATATTAATCCTGCGAAGATCGAATCCATTAAAAATTGGGCTGCATCGACTACACCAACGAAAGTGCGACAATTTTTAGGTTTGGCAGGTTATTATCGAAGGTTTATTAAGGATTTTTCTCTAATATCAAAACCATTAACTAAACTCACTCAGAAAAATAAGCCGTATGTGTGGGGCGATGATGAAGAGGAGGCATTTCAAACATTGAAGCTGAAATTATGTAGTGCGCCAATGTAACATCCGGTAATTTTCGAAACTTTAGATAACTATCTTACCCTGTGACTTTTCGGGTCTGGCTTGACTTATAAG